>JARJEC010137006.1:0-19169 GCA_030264575.1 Tachinus sp. AB-2021 | reverse complement strand
CATACAACTAATATTGTGCACCATAATCCGATTTCTCGTATGATGAGGGAAGACAATACTCTTCAATTTTATAAGTATTTTAAATTATTCAATCTATCACATAATGCGCTTAAATGTAAATGTCTGCATATTTGTATTGATAGATATACTTGTTTTAATAATTATTGTGATGCTAATGGTTATATTTGAAAGTAGTTTTTGTGTTTACATATGTACATAGGTAATATTTGTGTTTTTCTTTTCTAAAGGCGTTTGCCGAAAATAAATTATAATAATAATTATTATTATTATTATAATATGATGTAAAAATAATAATGATAATAGCAGTGTTAGTAAAAATAGGATAACTTCTCATATCTAAGTTTGTCGAGCAATTTTATTTGCATAATAAAAATGTATAAACTAAATGTTTGTGCACTTTTAAAAGATTGTAAATTGGATATGAAGATCTTTTCTAAAAAGGGAAAAATTAGTTAAAATTATTTTATCTAGGACTTCAAGAAATATTCCCTTCAAATTAAATTACTTTGTATTAATAAATGTTAGATTGCTAGATATAAATATGATTTAACTAGACTAAGCAATTCTAACAGATTTTGATCTTATAAAATTGTGCAATAAAAAATATGGTATAATCGGTAAAAATATTTTTTTGTAAAAATTCCAAATTAACTTTATTGTAATAGTCTAAAGTTGCAAAATTGAAATTATGTTTTTCAATATTAACTAACCGAACAGCCACCCATTTCTATCACAGATATTTTTATTGCTATTTTGTTTTGGCAAAAGAATGTTTACTTGTCCCACTGTTCAGTGCCGCGAAAATAATCGCTGTAATATATGTAATTTCTTGATAATATAAAAAAGGTGCTATAGAATTGGTTTATAATTTCAGAATGAAATCATGTTAAGTAAAAAAAATCGTGATAAATAATTAATAATTTCGATGTGCAGCTTAATGAATTTAATTAAGAAACAATTTTGGTTATTTTCCCATGCATTTATAATTCCTTTATTTAACTGCCCACTTAATAAAAGCCTTGTTAGAAATTACATTTCGATTTCTTTATGATTTTCTTGTCACACGAGTGCCCCCCAAGTGGCGTCCCTATTTAATAATATGTGCTACATGATAATGGCAGCGAGTGTGTTCTTAAGCTCGTACCCCTATGTAAACATAGAACAAGTGGTTTGTTGAAAAAAAACAATGGTGTCTGTGAGACGACAATAAACCACGACATGTATGGACCCCGTGTGTACATTAAAGATCTCATTGTTTGTGCGATTTTTTTTATCATAATATTCTTTTAATTAAACATATAATGGCGTATCGCTTACCTCTTAGTTTCTGTTCGTCGGCCAGTTGTCTTTCCAAACTGTCTTTCACCTCCCTTTCTCGTAACACATCCATCTTCAATTCAGCTGCAACAAAGAAAGAAACAAATCATAATGTAAACAATACGACTATTATTAGATGGAATAATGAGAATGTTGTTGAAAATGAGATTTTATGCAGACCACTTCTAACTAAGCATTGGTTTAATTTTAATTGCATTTAGAAACAATTAATGATTTATGTGAATACAAAACGGAACTTTCCCATTCATTTCAATAAAAAAGAATTGTATGAAAACAATTTTAACAAAATTAATTTAGTTTTGTTTGTTTTATTATTAAAGTTTGCTGCAGAAGATATTTTTCGTAATATATAATTATGTGGAGCCAAAGAGATTAAAACGAAATTACAACGAGTGTGTATTTTTATTTAATTATAATTTACAATTAAAATACAATTATTTCTGATGTTTATTTAGATTTATTTTATTAATTGAAAAAATCAGAAAATATTTTATTATTTTTTTAAACATTTATCTGGCTTATAATCGACTTAGCAAATAGTTACGCGGATATCTTTTGAGCATTTCAAGAAATAATATTTTTCTTTCATCCGGTTTCGCTTTGCTCTGGATTATTTTACCATAGTTCTCTCTCTGTCTTTTCAGTCAGTCGTTTAAATATTCCGGAGGGCATCCGAATGGCACAGTACCTGTGTAAATTTCATTTTAATAGAATAATCATTTGTGTAAATATTTGAATGTTTTTTTGATATCGAAATGCAAAGCCCATTCCTTATTTCATCTCTTGTATGAACAGCATTCGCGGAAATTTAATCAAAAAAAATTAGAAAAACACCGGCGGCAAAATGCGCTTATTTAAAATCAATAAGGGGCCCTGATGAGGGGTAGAGTGGTGAAGAGGATCTTTTCAGCTCTATACACACATAAAAGAGTGCACAATGTAAATAATGGAATTACGATCGTTACAGAATATATTTCCGGCGATTTTGTTGTTTTTAATTTTATGTCCCAATTTCATAAATCGAGCAGATATTTTATTACAATGGATGGCACCATGTGGCGCTTTACATAGCTACAATTATGAAATGTATATTTTATTGGTCGTAAGAAAAATATTGAAAATTAACTTCATAAGCTTTTATGATTTATCAGGTATGTATTTAATTTAAATTAATAATGTCTTGTTTATCAGAATGTTCTTTGACACACTAAGGATTTCTTAAATGGGAAATCGACCCTTGTCCAAAGTACAACCACTAAAGCAACCGCAACCCTATTAGGTATAATTGGCTCAATTTATCACACTGCAAGACACCAAGATGCAGTCACTTCATGCCTTCCAGTCACATTTCAAACTGTTAATGAAATACGAGTAATTAATATTGTTTACATATTTGACAACACATACTACTGGCCATACTGGCCACCGATGCAAAATTAGTAGTCTTTAAAATTATAATAATCCAATTATATATTTCAATCAATTTAATTAAAACATTTAATTAATAATTATAGTCAATACTAATGATAATAATAATACTAATAATAATAATAATATATTATACAATTTTATTATTAAATACATTTATCAATTTATTCATTTAAAAAAAATATAAAACTAATTAACTGGCGCCTTTGTTCATCTACATTTTTGTAAGTATTCTAAAATTTCTAGTTATTTTTATTGTTTATTACTGTGAAGATGTTATCGTAATGCGCATAAAATTAGCCTTAAATTTAATTTAAATCAGCTTGTAATTGTGATGTAAATGTAATAATCATGCCCAATTTTGACGAGCGCATTGAAATCTCAATTACTGTAAATATTAATTAAACATGGGTTAGTAATGTATTCTTGCTGCGTTGATGTGTCAAGTACTCAACCAATGAATATATTAAATGCAAGAAAAGTTCCAGTAGATCAGTGAAAAGTTGTCATTTCCATATGAATGATTTTAGTTATTATATATTTATATAATGATAAATAAAAATAATAAATAACAATGTGTAAATAATTATTGTATTCAATGGCTGTTAAATTGCAAGAGACGGTTTATGTGGAGTCGTAACTAAAAGCAATGGCATCAATGCCTCGGGCTACGTCTGAAGAAACCCGAAACGAATAATAAAATTTTGATAAATCACATTTTTGCGTAAGTTGAATTTTGCAAAATATTTTTTTCTCATATCCGAAAAGAAAAACTTTCTTAATCTTGTCATTCTGTTGAGAATATTGCAAATAATAATATTTATTTGCCTAAGTTGAAGTTTAAAATGTTATAACTATAAATAATTACTATGCTTATTATTCCATGTTGAAATAAATGTTTCAGAACTTCACCTTGGGTGGAGATCGAACCCACAACCTTCAGATTACGTGTCTAACGTTCTAACCAATTGAAATACCGACATGATAGTTTTTAGTTCTAAAAGAATATTGTTGTATTTGTTAAATTTCGGATAATATATAAAATGAAATTATTCTCAAGGGGACAGAAATAGTCCGACGTTGTTTAAATAAATTATGTGTTCAAATTCTTACTGCGTGTGTTTTAACAAGAGACACATTTTTTACTAAGCATATAATATTTATTGCTAAACATGTGTTAAGAAAACTAAACTAATTTAATTTTACGATTTATTACGAATTATGTTAAAAAAAATTGGTAAAAATGTAAAAGAAAATTAAGAGCTCGGCAATTAAAGAGTTGTGTGCAACTTATCCGGCTAATACATAATTTATTATTACTATATCTGTCTTCTTATCATTGAATAGTTACTACTTAATGTTTAGTGTTTAATATTCTCATAAACATTTCATTTTATAGAAGTATAGAATAAGAAATAAATATTTGGCTAAATAATATTTTAAAATAAAAATCTGTTTATAAATGCATTTTTTTTCAAAAATGAAAGCATCCTTTTTTTAAATTAAATAAAAAGTTTAAAATCAATTATTATTTTCTCGACACCAGCGGGGTACCAGAGATGAAAAAAGATAATAATATAAATATTATCTAATTTCACGTTGCCAGAAGCGGTAACAATAATGTAGACAATTGTTTCACTTTTAGCAAGAGCACATCAGTGTGTCATAGTGATTTCCGTATAAACCTATTAAATAAATAGAATAATTAAATTACGTGTATAGGTGGAAATAAGGCAAGTACTTAATAATGACGTCAACCAGAGTGGTTATGTGCCTTTCTTGTAAACAATATAGAATACTATATAGACTAACTATCTAGAACATCAATACTGTTCTACCAGCAACCAGCATCACAACGCCAATCTGGACATAGAAAAAGTAAACTAATTAAAAAAATGTTAGTCAATTAATCAGTTTAATGTTGCTATAGGCGGCAACAATGCAAACAATAATTCACTCTTCACAAAAGTTACCTCTCATTGGCACATTTTTAAATTGATTCATATTTGTATGCAGAAATGAAATTTCTTTGCAAAATATTTAGAAATTTTTTTTAAAAATTCGATTACTATTTCAGAAATATTGTTAAAACATAATATATTTTAATTTAATTTTATTCAAATTTTTATTAAACAACATAAGAATTTAAAAAATAAAACTGAGTTTGTTTAACAATATATATATATATATATATATATATATATATATATATATAAATTTGCGCCACTGTGCTTCTTTCTATTGCGCATTGAAATAAATTAAATTTTAGTTTTGTTTAGCATCTTATTATTACACTGAAATTAGTGACATCAATGATTTTGAAGTAAAAGCAAATGTTGGTGCAATTGCAATATTCTTTGCAGTATGTATTCAGTGCAGGGACAAAAATGTCGATTGCCTCATACGCATATTCTAATTTTGTTAATCAATAATCAACCCAGCATTCTAAAATTGTTACAGAATTATAAGAAATTGTTACCACAATGTGAATTCGCCATGTATGATAAATGCAATTAGTTTCCCGACATAATTGTTGAAAGATAGTGTCTACCAATAATTATCGACATCGATATAATAAATAACGACATCGATGAATATCCACTATATTGTCGACGATCAACAGAATATGGTTGATAATCATTTACATTGAAAATCAAAAACGGAGAACCTTGAATTGAAATTGGTAATAGATGTGTTGTGCACTATTCTCAACTATTATCGAAAGCACACATCAATGTTAAATTTTGCAATTCTCTTAAATTAATCAAATATATTTGCAAATACGTTCGTAAAGGTAGAGACAGATACATGTCAGTTTTTGCATTATGAGATATACATAAAACGATCTATCATTTCCTATACATGACCGCAATCCAATCGTGATTCGTTTAGCCATATATCTTAAAAACGGACAAAGTGTCTAATTCAATGAAGAAAATGCAGTGGCAAGAGTATCACAAAAAAGCCAGTACCGGGGCATTTGCAAGAACACTACTGTATACCGAACAATCCAACATATTTCACATCATGCAAAACATGGGAGCCTCACAAAAGATGTCTATTCGCAATGGCGCATAAACATTCATTAGAAGCGCTCAATAGCATATTTGAAAATTTGAGAACAAACGGCCAACATTTTTGGAGCACTTATTTTGTTGTCTGGAGGCTTCAGACAAACACTACCCATAATACCACCCTTAACATATTCCGATGAAATTAATGCTTGTTTAAAATCATCACCGCTATTGTAAAACGTAAAGACGTTGAAATTACCACCACTCACTGCATTACTCTGCTCATAGATATCTGCCAAATCACAGCAAGAAAGGATACATTAATAGCATTTTTTCAGCAATTAATCAATGGCTCAGTGAACCCGCAATATTAGCTGCCAAAAATATTGATGTTGATGCTATATATTTCAAAATTCAGGACAATGCATTTTTTACGTTCAAGTCCATTAGTTGATGATGAAAACGGGGTTGTCAATTTTATTGAATCAATCCAATTGAATTTTTAAATTTATCGGACTTGACAGTCTTACTACCACACCGAATCATGTTCAAAATTGGCTTGCCTATTATCTTGCTCCGCAACATTCATCCACCACGTCTTTGCAGTGGTAGTGGCAGTTAGTAGTGTAAAAAATAATGGGATATTTTATCAAAACTATAATTTGAAATGGTAAATACTAAGGAGAAGATGCATTGCTGCCGCGTATTCCAATGATACCAAACAATTCCCAATAAAATATAAATAAATTACAAAATGCAAACAAAAGAAATTACACAAAATATGCTCATGCATCAGTATAATATTTTATAATGTAACTTTAAGATTTAAAATAACGATGAATAAAAAATATCAAGACAACGAAAACTAAAGAAATTATTTTTACTGGTATGGGGTAGGGCAAAACAACGGGTTCAGCTAGTTTATTATATTATCGGATCCATCAGTCCATCTGTCCCATGCTTTTATTGGAAAATTGTATTATTTTACAACTTAAACAAAATATTTATAAAATATCCTATATGAAGAGTTTGAATGATTGCCAAGGGACGCTACTTAACCATATATATATATAGTCTAAGAGATAGTATTAAAAATATATACCCTCATCTGTTATTTAAAGATTATATAGTAGAAATTTTCATAGATTTTTACCGTTTGGAGCTTAGAGAAGAACTTTTTAGCAAATAATAAAAAAATTTGTAACCTAATTTTTTTGTAATTTAAAATTGCTCAGTGGTTAATCGGGAAAGTAAGCCAAGAAGTTAACAGCATTGGAACTTAATATAGCTAGGCAAACCATTTGCAATTTATTAATGGCTAAATTATCTAACCTATAATCGTTAAATAACAGATAAGCGTATATATTTCTAATACTAATTACTAAAATAACCTAACCTAACATAACCTAACCTAATATAAATGTAGATATTGCAGAGCGGCAAATACCACAACAAACAAAATGATGATATGATAATATATGCATATAATAGGTCAAATAAATGCTGAAAAGGGTAAGAGGAAAAATAGGGAACTTGGTACATGTGACATCAAAAACTATTTTTATAGGAATCTGTATATTCTAGTGCTTCATATTGTCACTGTCACTTATGATATTGTTCAGTTCGTGTTTTCTGTGCAAACTTCATGCTGTTGAGGCTTGCGTGATTACCAATGAAAAGTTGACACCTTTCTTCTTAACGCACCATTGTGGTATTTCACATAAAAAAGGTGGAATTGAAAAAAAATTGTTTATTTATTTTCGGCTTGTAATGGTGCGGTTTGATGGTGTTTGTTTATAAATGTTTATATATAACAGATTCTACAAATATGCATTGATCGAAGTAGGTGTAGAAAAATAAACAAATATCCAACATTTAAAATATGGTAAATAAAAACAAAACAAATTTTATTATTTCTAAAAAAATAATATATAGAATATTTTGGGATTACACTTGCAATTTGAAAGAAATTTATTAATAAATTATGTCATTGATTTGTCGCTGAAGCAGAAATGTCCCTACATTAAAAAAAATACAATAAAAGAATATTTTCTTTTCTATTGTTATTATATAAATATGCAAAACCAAACATTGGACATCTTGTAATAAAATGACTTCATGAGCATAAATCGAAATTATGGATAAGCAACTAAAATAGTCCCAAAGAAAATAAATTATATTTGGTATAAGTAATAATATATACTCAATAGTTATATTCTGCATGCCAAATAGGAAAATGCACAAAATGCACAAGTAAAAACGTTGAAGGATAGCATCCAAGAGGGATGTATACCAATATTCCCCGAAAAAAATTCAAAAATAATGTAAATAACAGAATAACTACTTTTAGATAAAAAAATCGATATTGTAAATTTATCGTAAGGTATGACATTTTAAATGTAAAACTGATAATATATCAAAAAAGCGTTAATTTAGCAATTTCTTCTTCAATTTGACTCAAGCGTAATTGACTCATTTTTAAATGCACATTTTAATGTCATTTATTTCCTGATTTTCATGTTTTTTCAAATCGAATTCAAAAATATGTTTCTGTAAATCAAAAAAATAAGTTAAAAATAAGGTTTTGAAATTGTGCCTCTAGTTAAACAGCATTATCATATTTTCATGATGCATCAAATACCCGAGTGCATGCCAAATACGCGAATATTTTTAAGAGTGCACGACGTGCACAAGTAAAAATGTTCAAGAGGGATATATCGAGGTTTATTTCCCGAAGAAAATTTTATTATACTATTTGCTTTTGGTTGAATAACGACAAAAAAATTGAAGTTGTAAAAGTATAGCAGCTATGACATTTTAAACGTAAAACAAACAATAAATTGAAAAGACGGGCTGCGCTAATTTATCAATTTCTTCATCTATTTGACCCGAGCTTTATTGACCAAACCAAAAAGAACTGATTTTTAAAATGTCAAAAAAATTTTCACTTAGTGCACATGTGCAAATACCCTAGTATTTTCATGGGCATCAAATACTCGCTAATATTCGTTCGTTGCTATGTAATTTTATTAATTATTAATATGATTGGCTAAAACTTTGTGAGGGAAATATTCGCTAATATTCGTCCGTGCTAGTTGGTATTTACGTCAGTTACAGTATTGCAGATGTCTAAACTGTATAATAATCAATAAATTTTGTTAATAAAATATTGTTTGCAAAATTAAGAAAGTGATTATCTAGTATTTGTAAAATGCTTTCATCAGTTAGGTGTAAAATGTCATTGTTAAATATCGTAATGACCTAATTTGTATAATTTATGTTGTACTACTTAATATTATTATTGTTATTGTTATTTACTTTCTAATATGCCACGTTTTTTAAATATAATGAATATTGCTTTCCGTATATTGTGATATAAATTAGATGGTTGTTATAAGAATTCAATTCCTTGGCTTGTCGTCGTCCTTTTTAGAACGCATTGTAGGCTCGGGAAGGGTGTATTAGCGTGTGCCTAATGATGGCTTCTTTTTTTATTTTCAATGAATGAACAACCCGATGTTTATAAAGGTAATGTGTGCAAGTAGATGGGGGGTGTTTGTATTAGTATTGTTATTTTGTTATTCCGTGTGTATTAAAAGGCTGGCGGGGCGCTTTCTTAATCCGAATGGCCCCCGCGTCGCTTCTGTCAGGTGGTTGGAAAGATTTATACCGATATAATTACAACTCCCCGGATTGCTATGAAGACGTCGTGTAATAGAAAGAAATTGATTCATTGTAGCCACCGTGAAGGCTGTACGAATATTGCGCTGACTTGCTTTGCCCGCTTTCTTCTTCCTTTCCATCCGTTGAATACGAAATCATAAATCATCATCATTTCAGTGGTTGATAAAGATTTAGGCACTCACCCGACTCCGCTAATTCCGGGGGAAATTTTAGATTATCATTCTTTTAGCATTTGTTTTCTTTTCAGAGCTCGCAATCTGCCGTTCCTCTTCCTCGCGAAATAAACTTGTTATCGAAACACGAACACGCACAATAAACCGGCCCCCACCAAAGAATGGGAATGATAAATGAAACGATTTTTTAATGGATCTGCTTTACATCATGCAAAAATATTTAATGTTCTCTCTTTATTTAATTATCTTTTAAAGAATTTTTTAGTCCTCTCTCTCTCTCTTCCTAATCTTTTGTAATGTACCAAAGCTCTTTAAGACATTAAATTATCTTTTTTTATTCTTTTATACCAATATAATGCAAATATATCAGGTTTTTTATGTATTTCAGTTTAGTTGATTATTTTGAAATTGATTTTGATTTTAGAATGATATTAAATAAAACTGACGATTTTATTTGACTTGGTTTTATTAGAATTTACTCAATTTAGCATTACTTAATGTTTTATTACGCTACACATCACACGAATTATTTATGTCAGATCTAGCCATTAACAGACACTTTTTAATTAATACTCAACACATACAGTTTTTATTGCCCAATTTTATTGTCTAAAATTTTAAATAATTATATAAACATTCAACGCATACAATTTACTAATTGAGATTTCTAAAATGTATTCTTCCCAGTTAATTGCAGGTTGGCCAACAAATTAAATTAAAATGTAATTTTATGCAGAAAATCCGATGATATCATTATCTTTCTTGGAACGCAGCGAATTCCGGGCATACATTTTTTTACTTAATTTAAATACATCTATATGAAGTTATCGCGCATCTAGCAATGCATATAGGGCCAATTAACGTACATTTCTGGGCAGCAATCATAAATGTATTATTTATGATCAAATTATATTTCGCATCCAACGTTGTTTATTACCTTACATTTTTATGGTATTATTTGCATTATAATATTTTCTTTTCGGCTGAAAAATCGTGTTTGGGGAAGGATTGAAGTTCTATAATGGTATATAATTATGGTAATTATTGATGTTTGTCCAGCTTAATTGTATTAACGGTTGTGAATAATCAGTTATAATTTGTGATAATGTTTAGTTTTCTAAATATTATTACGAAGCTTGCTTCTAATTCCGTAAATAAATAATTATCATAATTTGTATGTAAATGTCATGTGGGAAATGTCAGTTCTCTATTTAAACTAAGAATTTTGAACTCACTCCGTTAGTGATATTATTTATTTTATTGTATTTATAAAAAAAATATATTTATTTTTAATATAACCTCAAAGTTTAATTGCATGTTGGTTCTGCTTACTATTATTATTCAGGACTTTCGAAAAATATGATTACAAACAAATTTCATAGAGTTTAATTACAATATGTTTTTGTGCTAGTAGCTCTGATTTTAGTCTTTTGGCAAAACGAAACGCAAGCGATTAAATAAACCAAATACAATCATGAATATTGCGACTTGTTATTGTCGTAGAAAGCAAGCTGCATTTCTTTCGTTTAATCGCATGCGTTTAGTCGCAGTGCTGAAAAGCAGTAGATAGACCATAAAACTAAAGACATCTAAAAATTGTTGTGTTTGTCACAACCGAAATGGTTTTTGCTCTATTCGTCTGAGTTACAGATTGGTCCAGCAAAGCAGCACTTTTTGGCGTCTTGGTTTGTTATTTGTTTATCTCTTTATATTTTCTTATTTTTGCTTTTTTGTTAATTTTTCGATAAATTTAATTGTTTCTGCTAAATTTTTTATTTTTTCATTCATTTTTCAATGCTGTTTTTAAATATTCATAGTTTATGGTGTTAATTTTTGTTTTATTGGTTAATTCTTGTTTTTTATGTTACAACTATTTTAACAGTTAAAAATAAATAAAAATAAACATAAAATAAAAAGCAAAACAAAAATTAACAATAATATTAAAAAAACAAATACAAATTAATAATCAAAATAGTAATTTTTTTGTTTGTTTCCATTTATTTATATTATTTGATTATTCGTTTATTGAAATATAAAATTTGAATGTTTTCAATTTTTTTGTTTAATTTAGTTTTTATAAAATATATTTCAATTATATCATTTTTAGTCATCCCATATTCTATTTATTTACTTATTTTTTTAATTTTTCATTTAAATTGTTAGTTTTGTTTAATTATAGGTTATATTTCATTTAATAATTTAATTCACAAAAAAAAATCAAATTTGTTTGTGTACATGAAACACACACAGTAGAAATAAAACCTTTAATTTTATTATAATATAATTATACTGAAAATTTAATGGCAACAACAGTGTCTTTTTTATGCACAACCACCTTGGGAATCCAACTCATTCCTATTCGTTGCTGCCTGTATCTCCATCCAGTCCCTTAATTGGTGTACGTTTTACTTTTCCCATTTTCTGGACTGACAGTTTTTCACTTCAATAAATAAAAAATCATTTTTTTTATTATAATTTATTATGTTTCGTTATTTTTTATAGAATCATATTTTTTATTTATTTTCCTTTTCTAAAATCTTTTTATTTTTTCCCAATTTTAATAGTATTTTTGTTCTTTTTTTAAAATTATTATTTGCTAATTTTGTTGTTTTCTTGGATTAACTAACAAATAATTTTGTGGTTAAGTGAAGACTAAACGAATAAACTTCGCCTTTTTCTATTGTATCTGATAATCATATTATATTATATATATAATATTGAAAATAAAGTCTAGTTATTATTATTATATTATTTTATTTAATATTCGACTTTCAATCAATTAGTCTTATAATTTATCATTTTTAATTAAGTATTCTTTGCGATTGATTTTTTTGCTAATAATTTTCGTTTTTTTATTTATTATAAATTTTATCTATACTATATATACATTTATGTATGAAAAAAAAAGTTTAATTTAAAAAAAATATTGCAAATTTTTTGTTTGAATGATTGATATCACAAAACACTTAAAAAACGTCGGTAAACAACTAAAACAAAGTTAAAGCCATATGTTGGTGCTTTTTTAATGAAGAAGCAACATATGGAATTGAATATTGATTTTTTCACGGACGTCAAAATACATTTTTTAAAGTTGAACATCGGCAATGTTTGCAAAATGTTGATTAATGAATTATGTCAATTTTCAAAATATTGCGAAAAATTACGAAGTTTTTGCAAATAAATAATGCATTATAAAACTGTAATTTAATGTTGTCAGTTTATTAGTTTACGTATTATTAACAGTCGTAAAATTGATGCGAGTAGAGGAATCTTGTCAAATTTTGATATAACCAAACATTTTGTTGTTTAAAAATTTGTTAAAATATTGATAAAAATTACAAAGTCTTTGCAAATTTTAGCAATATGTCATATTTTTTAAATGTTAACATTCCATATGATCAAAAAATATGCATAATTTACAATATTAAAAAACTTAATTACATGAGACTTAATATTTTTCAAGTAACCAGACCAGTCAAAAAATATCAAAAATTAGAAAAAAAAACGCCCAAAAAAATATTTTATTATCTTTATCGACATACAGATAATAAAATATTTTGCGAAATATCGAGTCATAAAAAAATCGAACGAGAATATAATTAATGTATTTTTTTAATTTCAGTTTTATTGCATTATCTAATACGCCTTTGTATGCCAAATAGTTTAGGTTAAGTTAGGTGTAATTCAGGATATTTTTTAATAAGTATAATTAATCTTAACAGTATAAATTATACTAAATTATTGTTAGTGCGCAAATTATTCGAGCAATTATATTTTAGAATCTGATTTGAAATTTGAATTGAACATTTGAAATTAATATTACCCATCATTTGAAAAAATAACTGCAATAAATTGGCTATTGGTAGTTTAAGCAAAGAACAACATTAAAAATGAATTTTTGTTTAGAATATCATTACCATACTTTTTTTTCATCACTTATGACGTCAAAATATCTGTTTTCTTTTAATTTTGAGTAATAATACGTTGCCAAAATTACCAAAAAATGTTTCGCAACTTGCAAATATGTAATTTTAATGCCATTCTAAACAATTAAAATATTTTTAACCGTACGATTGATATTTATTTAGTCAACAGATGAAATTTGCATAACTCAATAATAAAATAAACTAATTTCTAAATCCAAAATGGTGTGTCTTTTAATAAGTATTCTAGTATTAACTGTTTTATAAAACTTCATATCATAGGATCATATATTATAAACATTATTATATTTAAAAGAAGATAATGGATATTGCTTTTCTATGGTGGCCCATTTTGATTGAAATGTTAATTAATATTAGTCAAAATACACTTGATTGGAATGCAGTAAAATAGTTTGATAATATAATATAACAAAAGCAGAAATTAATCACATAAATATAGCACTTGTTGCTTGTTGGAAAGCACAGTAACAGATGGTTGAGATACGCAAACCGACAATACATGGTGGCTTCGCACTTTACCGCGTTATCTCTCATTTTTGTTGTTTGTTTTATAAATAGGGCAGAATCCGCGCAAATATCAATTAACACATAACACTCGCATTACGTACAGGTAATGTGTACGCAAATAAACAAACCGTATTCCTGTCGAATGATTGAATCGACGCAGAGAGACAACAGAAAAAAAACGGGAAGCTTTTATCAGGCAAATGAATTGTTTCATATGATAAATGATAAATGGCAGAGAGAGTCAGCGCCGGTGTGGCATCTGGACGCGCTCGATTCCATTAGCATCAAACGGCTTTTAATGTCAAGTATCGAGTATTGACAATGCTGTTTTCTTATCGGGGTTCATATGTTACGGCGTCTGCTACATTGATTTAGTATTAGTAAATATCTGCGTATGGCCTTAATGCCGCTTATAAATAACATGGAAATGCACGAATTATGTTCACTCGCGAAGAACAAATACTCCGCCAATAATCTCCCTTCGATCTTAAAGAACATTCCTTTCAGCACACAGATACTCTCACTAAACGTATCTCTTTAAATTATTTTAATAGCCAAATACGCATCACAGGCGATATGAGGTTACTGTATGTACATTGAATGTGCATCGGCTGTGTTTACATGCTTTTTGGATAAATTGGATTACGTGGCTGCAATATAATGTTGCATTATCTGTTTATAAACATAATATACCATTCAAATAACTACGCATAATGCAACATAATATTAAATTTAATGGATTTGTATATATTTATAGCAAGAGTGTATCGTATAATCTCTCTCTTTTCACTCATTATCAAAGTGAAAACTGTCGTTAATATTACTTTTGTACTTCTGAATCTCAGTTCGGGGAAGTTTTAAAAATATCCCACAGTTTTGTATAATGATATACCACTTATTATTAATAAATAATGCATTATAAAACAGTATTTTTTATTTATGTATTATTACTAGTCGTAAAATTGATGCGAGTAGAGGAATCTAGTCAAATTTTGATATAACCAAACATTTTTTTGTTTAATAATTTGTCATTAATAATTTTCAAATAATATAAAATATCATCAAATGAGCTGGTGATAATTTTAATTTATAAAAAAAAGCATTACGGCCATTATTATTTAAGTCTTGCTGCATGCTCTGTAGGACAAAAGCATAATTATAAAAATGCTAGTATTGTAAAGAGTGTATCAAAACTTTAAAAATAACGCAGTAATAGTAATATCCGTTCAGCAAGCAATATGACATTGTGCGACTATTTCTATAGGGATACCTAAAGACCTTGTGTACATGGACCACGAGCAGTTAAAGCAGTGCAAGAAAAGTTCCGACTTGCCTAGAATTCATATTGCTGAAGTTTTATTTAAGTTTTAGTTATATTTCTTAGTTCTAGTTATTTTAATTTTCTAGAAAGTGGTCAAAATAAAATTTGCAAACAATTCAATTGTTTTTTTGGCAGCCATAGCCTGTTCTTGTAAAAACTACATCTCAAAAATATTGGTGAAAACACACTAAGTGAATCCATAAATAGCAGGCCAACTAACGCCAATTTAGTTTATGCGTGCTTCAACATTGTAAAAAGCAATCTGAGCGCTACGTGGAAGATCCATCTAGTTACTAAACGTAATTATCAAATCCAAAAAACTACTTTAAACAAATATCACGTTCTTTGTTTAATAGTACAGCACGAGATGTTTGTGCAAATGTTGAAAGAGTTACAAGGGGCATAATTAGTGACCAAATTGTAAGACATAGACTGCATAAAGTTAGTCCAAGATCTACGTATTTTTCTGTAGTACCTAAAGAGGCTAAAGATAGAAACCATCAAATACTCCGAGCGTAATTTGGCAGAAAATTTCTAAACTTGGAATCATTGGCAACGTCTTATGTTAGAAATGGATCCAAGCTTCTTTTATCGGATCAAAGAAACTTCCGAACACAATACGTAAAAACATTCTATTTGTAGATGATCAATAATGGTATAGGGCAGTATCTTATTAGAAATCCTTCAAAACTCGTATTATTGTGAATGCACAACGAAGTATAATAAGATTTTTTGTATACATGCATGATAATGTTACACCCCTCGTTCTAAACAAGATGTTTATATATCTTCAAAATTAAAATATTCAATTAATGAAGCATATAGTTCAGACTTAAATCCTATCGATCACATCCAGGATGTCAGATTAAGAGCTATTTAGAGTCATTCAAATCTTCCAGAAACACTTATTTCAAAGACTTATTCAAAACATAGATGTTCTCAAACATTAAGCGTTTGCAATACTTAGTTCTGAATTTATTCTCATAATTTTATTTAATATATATATATATATATATATATATATATGTGTGTGTGTGTGTGTTTATTAAAAATTAATAATAGGAAATTTTGCCGCAAGTAATTTCCGCAAAATTTGCAATTTGCTTGAGGGAACTCTCGGAGAGTTTTTGCATTATGTAAATAAATTGGCAAGTACTCCCAGATAGACACTTGTCATTGTTTTAATTGATCATGTAAACGTAGCATTAGACACAAAAATAATGTAAACAAATTAAATAAATATAGAATAAAATTATTAATTTGAACTAATTTTAACGTTGATCTTGCAAATGTATTTCTTAAGTAAATCTCACACAAAGTTGCTCATACACACAAATACTTATAACATTCATAACAACACCTATAAACCACCACTGATGATGACTGAAAAGTCAAAACCGGTATGGTAATAAAATATAAAAAAGCATATTAGAGTAGATAAATTTATTAACCCAAGTTAATAAAATTATGTTTACATTTTGTATCAGCAAATCTACCGTTTCTGATTGAATTGCATTTTTAATAACTAAATTCAATATTAATAAATATAACAAAAAAAAAAGGTAGAAATGAAACATCAAAATCCATTTTTCATAAGAAGCTGTGCATTTTGGTACTCCGTATTGTCACTGTCACTCATGGCATTGTTTGTCACTAATATTGGTTGTGTTTTCTATGCAAACTTCATGCTGTTGAAGCTTGCTCAATACAAAGGTGAGGATGGCAACTTGTCCTAACGAGCCATTAGATGTTTCACATGAATAATTAACTGGGACAAGGATGGTTTCATATACTTAAAATAACAGTACGTAATTATTGAAATTATTATACACTATTATTTCATTATTTTATGGACAGTTTAGATTAATTTTATTAACATTTCAACAAATGTTGGTGTTAATACATAGCCTCAAAAAAGTTTGTAGGTTACCGGCTTTTTGTTCCTTAACGTCGATCGCGATTTTGAAATTGTACATCGCTCGTGCACACAATATTGAGGTGGTATGATGCATTCGCACTACAAAATAAGGCTAATCTGTGCCGTCTGGTAAAAAGTGTGATTGATATAAAATAACCGAACGCAGCTATCGTTGCTAGATTGACAACTAATTTGTAAATAAATTAATTAATGTTATTTTTGCAAAAACAGTTGTAAGTGGTGATTGAAATTAATGTAAAAGGTGCGAATTGCGATAACAATTCCGTTAACCTGCAAAACATTTATTCTGAAGTGGCAGACATGACAATTTCAAGTTTGCTTCCTAAAAATCACTAAATCATATCTGGATTGGTATATAACAATTTTTTAAATTAAACAGTTAAAATCGGCGAGCTTATGGTAAATGAACTTTATAAAAATATTAGTTAACAAGCGGTAATTTGGATTTGATTGTATGAAGTCGACTAATAAGCAATTATACAATAATAAATCATGTTGGATAATAGCCTAAAAAACCGAATTCATTAATAAAATTAAAAAAAGAACTTTACAAATTATTAAATGATACGCTGTTTTTTATGATTAAAATAGAAAAAGAATAGTGTTTTTTTTAATTGCAGTTGTTAGAAATGTTACAATAATTAGAGAATACTATCAAAGATGAGGAAATAAACTTTAAAAGTAAAAATTCCAAATTAAAATTTTTTTCTTAAAATCCGTTTTAATTTATTCTGTACAATTCCTGCCTAAACAATTATTTTTTCTATTAAGAATTATATGTAATGTAAAACAAATCGCTACTTATTTTGAGTTAGCATATTCGAATGAGTAACATGGTTAGTGTTTATTGCCACATTAATTCCTAATGCTGAAACAGAAAATTTAAACTTAAAACCATACGGTGACTGATTGAGTTTAACTAGTAGCTGAATCGTAAGTAGAAAAGATTTTCCAACATAGGAAATAATGTAGAAATTTCAAACCGTACTTTGGCTAAAAAAAACAACAAAAAAATCAATGAAACATTCAAAATATCATTGATAAACCTTCTTTTTCATATTTAACAGTATTTCCACCATGCTAGTCATATAAACAAAAGTCACCTTTCGAAGCCAGTAAAACCCGTAATCTTGAGAGTATTGTTAAATTTTTTTTTATTTGTTCCCCACTATAAGAAACTATATATTATATTATGTCAAAGTATTAAACATTCTATAAATTTTGATAGTTGCGTTGACAAAAAATCTCTGTTATTAGGCATAGAAAACACGCAAGATATATTTAGACACAAAACTGAATAAGAAATGAAAAAATGTTTTATTTGGCAACAAAACACAAGTATTTACTTACAAAACGCTTTTTCTTTTTACTTTTTTTCAGGATGCAATTTCTTTTTGTTTAAGCTTTTACATTACATTGCGTAAAATCTAAATATTTCATCATTTCAGAATTTTGGAGTTACGTTGTTTATCGTACAACAAAGTAGTTTTTGGTACAATAGAAATGTAAACAATTATAAGCTTTCATTATGCTTGAGCCGATCAA
This sequence comes from Tachinus sp. AB-2021, assembly GCA_030264575.1. NCBI lineage: Eukaryota > Metazoa > Arthropoda > Insecta > Coleoptera > Staphylinidae > Tachinus > Tachinus sp. AB-2021. The sequence goes on along the minus strand of JARJEC010137006.1, from coordinate 255 downwards.
AGATACATAAATGTGATAAAAATATCTATAGCAAACACTCCAAATAATTATGTAAGGAAATACCAACTAGGCAAAAATTGACAAATAGAAGACAAATTAAACCAATTTTATCAAAATCCAAAAACAAAAACCTAGTAAAAATTGTGAAACGGACAAAGTTGCATATAAAAAACTAAAAACTACTAATACTCGTAGATGCTTTAAAATCTAAAAACAGAGTTATGGAAACAATGCAAATTTATGAAGATGTAGCTT
>JARJEC010136998.1:0-42850 GCA_030264575.1 Tachinus sp. AB-2021 | reverse complement strand
TAGATTTGGCTGCGGTTTTTTAAAAAGGTTGTATTGGCAAAAGTCTTCCATTTTACACTATTTGTTTTAACCCGTAAATTTATTAAAAATTATTCAAAGTATTTAACTATTTGACTTTGGCATTTGACAATGAAACTACAAATTACGTTGGAATGTCCAAAATTATGTATTAGATGGCAATGATTTCCCTTCTTTTTTTATTATTTCATTGTTTAACGTAGAATTATTTTAATTTATTCTTATAGACAGCAGCTGTCGGTTAACAACAATCAAAAATGTTGCTCAAAACTATAAACAGTACAAATGCAGTACAATTTGTCTTGTTATTAAAAAGAAACTGTGCTCAAATTTTTTTTTTATCTGAAATACCTAAAAATGTTCACTTTGCAAATTTAGACAGTGGCTATGTATACCAGTAAATACCAGTCAATACTCCTCATTGCACTAACCTGGTATTAAAACTTGTAACCACTGGTTGCAAGTTTGTTATATGTTGTGTTAAAAAACATTAAAGGAGTTTTTAAGACATACTATAGGTACAGTCTGCTCACATAAATTTAGTACACGCAATTTGGATCTAGTTATCTAAAATTATTTGTTAAACTGTTATAACTTTTTATACAACATAACCTATTGACAGATATCAGTTTGACCATAAATCGAAAAGAATCTAAAGACTTTGTTAGACAAACCATGTATGTTATTAATTTATAAAAGCGGATAAAGGATGAAGTTTTTGAAATCCTTTCTAAAGATAATTAGAAAAATAATTATAATAGTGATAATGCTGAAGTGTATTTACTTTAATGTATTTTTATTGACTGAAAAAAATTTAAAATTGTACTTATTAGTAACTTATTTCTCAGTTGATCGTTTATTAAACGGTCTATTTAATGTATTGACAGGAGAGTGTTAATAGTCCCAATTAATGCATGCACGACAATTAAAAACATTGCAGATTTTCTGAATATTTGTAAGAAGCGACCGGAAGGTTGTTTTTACTAACACTTGTTTTCATTAGTAAGCTTGTTGATTAAATAGCTGTTTATTATACAGTCCTCACTGAAATATATAAACTGACAATTTAATTTAATTTTCTTGCCACCCCTTAGATACGCCACTGGATATGTTGCAATTGAAAAACTATTTAAAATAAATTACATTAAGATGGCGCTTTGTATTTATTGTATTATTTCTTGATTGATGAATAATGTTAAATATTCAATCATAACTGTCATAAAATGAGAACAAAAAGTATAATTTTTATAAAATAATTAATTGAAATGAAGTTGGCAAGGTTATCCTCGATGAACATTCTATACATATCAAGGTAATTAAAATGAGCGCGCGCGCGTCCCCGTTCTGCGAGGAGGCAAAATATTACAAAAAACAAAATGGTTCCCATGTAGCGTAATGAATGTTTATGTTCCATTTACGTGTAAATACAGTGCAATGGCACCCCACGAACAGCCCCACATGCATCCGATCATATTGAAATGACTACACCAAGGTAAATATGATACATATACTATACCTATACCTCGACCATGCATCCCCCAATTACACCTCAGAATGACGCCAGTATAAATGCAAAACAATGCAACATTCTGGGCCATCCAAGAACAATTATTCTACAAATTCCATCTACTTGAAATAATGTTATTCTTATTTGGGTACAGGGACACCGAGGTGATGTTCGCAATGAGTATGCTCATGCTCCGGTGGCTTTGGATGGCGAAGCCGTGTGGGAATAATACAAGTTCGCTAGTTTAGCAAACGTTGTTTGTCTGCATTATGAAGGAGATGGTAGGAGGCTGTTGCGTGTGTTCTGATGACAGAGGCTGGCCCGAAAATCCCCTTGTTTACTGCGATGGACAATCTTGCACTGTAGCTGTTCACCAAGGTAATGATTGTTACACCTATTTAGTCCTGCATTGAATAACAATCATGAAATGGTATGTTCCAATTGATATTAACGATATCAAAACATGTGCTTTAATTAGTCTATTGTTCTTGTAACCTAATTACTTTCAAATTAACATTTTTATGCTATGTGGCGATAATAGTTGAGTTAACTATTTTATATAAGCACATTTACTAAAATAGCTAAATTTAATAAATAATATTGTGATTTGATTAAGAGTTTTTCATATTTATATTTATAGAGATTGAACTTACTGAAACATGATTGTCAGCAATCAGGCCAAAATTAAATATATATTAAAACAACTTGCACAACTTTACATATTAATTAACTAAGATTATTTTATCTTCAAATAGAATTAATATTATAATTAAGTGATTTAATTCAAATCTAAAAGGCTTACAGTGTATAAAACTATCTTTTTGTTCGTACATACATTGGATAACCTAATAAAACAAATTTAATTGGCAATAATATTAAATTAATATTTTTTTGATTCATTTTAATTCTGTTTTCATTTATTCATAATTTTTAAATAAATATAATGCACATTGAAGTCTTTGGACAATACAATACTGTTCTCTTTGTTATTACAATTTATGACATTTATAAAAAATTATCGACATTTATTTTATTTTGTAATATACTTTTTCTAAGATCAGTCAATGTATTACAATATTATGACAACAAAAATCATTTGTTTTTTAGAAATCGTTTAATACTGAAATTTAATAGCACTAGTGGTATAAAGTGATCTAATCTGAACTGATTTGCACAACTGTCATCGATTCGATTTATATTGTTGTTTAAATCATTGCGATGCGATTTATATTGTTGTTTAAATTATTTCAGTGATTGATTATGCCCAATTGTTTACTTCAGAAAATATTCTGGTTTACATTGATCAACTACTTAATTTTATAAATAATCATAAAACAAATATTGTATATCTTTTGCAGAAACTGCTTTTTGGAACTTGTAAGTTTTAAAATTTACTAACTCATTTTAAAAAGCATTGTTTTTGACAAAAAATAAATAATGTAATGACAGATTGAATGATACAATCAGGCAAAACAATGTTTTAATACACGAAAATCAAGAACTAATAGCTTTTGAGATGTTCAAATGGGGAAATCAAAAATCACGTGGATCAGTCAGTAGTTTTAGAGAGAAAATTCGCTAACATTTTAAATTTTTATAACCAACATCATATTTAGTAAATATGTGAAAGGTTATGTTTCTGACATATCACTGGCTTCAAAATTTAACACCAGAGGTCACTTTGCTAATTTTTTCCTATAGATATTTAGGCAAGTTCATAAGTTTAACAAAACTGATTTCAATTGTTGTGTCAATAAAATTTATTCAAAGAATTTTTTGCAAATTGCAACAATTTTGGAGATTTTTGAAATTGAAATTTTTTTAATATTAAAATCAACTGCTTAATTTGAAAAGTGTTTTAACAAAATTTAATAACTTCTTGAATTATGTTGGAAAAAAAAAACGTTATTTTGCTTGAAACAAAAACCGGGACTGAACAAAAGTTTAATTTGGTTCTGCCTCTGTTGTTATTTTTCATGATATGTAAAAAAATATGAACTACTCAAAATTGTACCGTAAACCGATAACCGAAAAAAATGTTACTTTGCTCGAAGCGGAAACGGGAACTGAACTGATATTGTTTTCAATAGAACCATAACGAAAAATATTACGGTTTAAAGCCCTGGTTAAATGTTTTTAAAAATAATGTAAATAACTATTTTTTATTTGTAAGGAAATTAAAAAATAATAATTTTGAATTTTTCTTCATAGATGTAAAAGTAAAAATGTTGATATTTTTGTTTGGTTTTTATTGTTACATCTAAAACGGCATTGTTTTACCTTTCTGCAAAAATCAAATTTGATACGTTTCAACAACTAAAATAGCAAAACAATTAATTTTTTAATTTGTAGCATTAGACAAAATAGACCAGTTACGATTAGTATATGAATTTCTCTTGGTATATTATATTTGTTTCATTTTCAAATCTTTTTTAGAAGTAAAATAGAATAGAAATAAAATGAACTGTTGTGAGACTTACAAAAATTTTAAAAAATAATGTGAAATGAAAAAAATATGTTTGTGGGGAGGGGAAATCTAGCTAATTTTGCATACAACAAAATTCCAAAACAATAAAAAACCACTTTATTTCAAAATATTACACAATTTCAACAAATTCCACATAATTTCAAAACATTTTCCATAATTCTAAAAATAATCTACAAAAAATACATGTAATTTAAAAAAGATACCCAATGAAAATTGCACACATTTCCAACAAAAATCTATAAAAAAATGTCAAAATATTGTGTACAAACAATTCTAACAAATACAACTATTATTTAAAAAAATTCTACACTATTTCAAAAAAATCCAGACAATTCGAAAAAAAAATCTTGAAAAATTAGATACATTTCCAAAAAGTTCTACATAAGTAAAAAAATTCATACATACATTTACAATTCCAAAAAATTCCACACAATTCTAAAAAAATCTACAAAAAATAGATGGCTGCGAGCGACAACCCACCACCATCTACTCATTGTTTTATATTCCTACTCCCTTTTTTATTCTGCTAAAATGCCACTCTAGAGCTTAATGAAAATTTGCGTCGAAAAACGTTGAATTCGTGTGACGTGACGTTGAAAAATAACGCCCCTAAAAAAGAGTCATTTCAAAAATTCTAAACACAATTGCATAAAAAAAGAAATTACAAAAATTACATATTATTAGGGCAATGAATCTTGACTAAAAATGGTTAAATACATCATAATTAATCAAGCAACTTAGTTAGTTATCAGCTAATTATATGAAAAAAAATTATGATCTTTTGACTTTTTTGGGGTTTTTATATTTCAAAGACGCGTCATATTAAGATAGAGAGGGGGGGAGGGAGAGAGAGAGAGATGTAAAATGGATGAGTATAATAGGAATTGGCATGCGTTGGGTAGTGAGTAGTGGAAATTGGATCCTTGGACTGTCGGTTGTAAATTGCGAACTGTGATTTGTTGGTCGGGGATCACAGACTGTGAGTTGGGAGTTATGTTTTGGGGATTGTGGGTTGCGGGTGATGGGCCCGGTATTGCGGACTGTGATTTGTGGCTCAGGAATCACTAGCTGCGAGTTGCTAGTATTGGACAGTGGAAATATTTTTAAAATATCTAAATATGTTTATTATTTAATAATAATTAAATATGTCTATAATTTTGAACAACTCTATAAACTATATAAAAACGAAACTTTATTTTGCAAGAAATTTATTAAATATATCTATTTTGATCAACTCTGTATAAAATATATAAATATGTCCAATATTGTGAACAATCCTGTATAAAATATCACTGTAATTTATATAAAATAATATGTCTATCTTCCTCTTACTAATGTACAGCCTTATGTAATGGATTGATGGATGTCAATGGCTCATTTGCATTTGCTTACTGCCTGTATCACCATCACCAAAGTGTTACACTTGAATATTGTTTCAATTTTCTGAATTTGCTACCTCGCTTGCTTCAAAATTGATTGTTTTAGATGTTTCGGGAAGGGTAAATTTGTTAAGAAAATACCACATAATATAGGTTAAATCAATCCTAAACTGGTTGGGTCAAAGTGACCGGACCTACTTCAAATGTCCGTCCTATAAACTTTTTCCAAATTTTTGAGAGAGAGAATGTAAAATCTTTGAGTGGATTTGGTATTCGTGGTGGATTGTGAGTTGTGGGTCAAGAATTGCTGGCCGTGGGTTCTGGCTGGTGGATTGTAGGTCGTTTGTGGTAGTGGGTCATGGTCACATTTAATATGTTAATCGATGAGTATAATTGAAAATGGAATTGGTGGTGAGTAGTGGGTGGTATGATGCGAATAGGTGGTCAGCAGGTTGCTAGTTATTGTTTCACGTGGGTCACGGTTCACCTTTAATAAATTATAATGCGAATTATTAAGTAGTAATAATGGAAATTTAATAGAAAATGCTGTAATCAAAATTTGCTTCTGGTGTGTAGTCCAAGCACACATTTTGTTTTATTGTAAAATTCAAATTGGAAGCTTATATAACATGTTGAAAAATTTCTTATTGTGTCCTGTGAGCATTGCTCTGGTTAATTTGACCTGGACCTGGATGACCTGGATTGGTCTATTTTATATTATCTTTTTCGAATACAGTCTGCTCTATATTTTGTTTCATTAAAATTTTAACTGAATGTAGTCTCATTTAATTTGGGACAACCTGTACATTACAATAATTTTACTTTTATTCCAAGTAGCAATGTTACAAATTTTAATCTTACAATCCATTAATTTTAGGGAAAAATAGTTTTACAAAAAATAACTAAATCTGTTTTTAGAAATTATAATGTATATTAATACAAAATAAATATAAAGAGCATTTATAAAATCTTTATTATGCTATAAAATATTATCTGTTAAGTTTAGTTTGAAGCATTAAGTCAAAATAATAAAAATGATTTAAAAACACATTTTATTGTCTTATAAATTACCCAACATTCTGTTTTTAAATCTTTTTTTCAAAAGAATATTTTTTATAACTTTAAAGCTTTATGGATATAGATGGGATTAGCCAATGCAACATGTGTATAAATATGTGCCAATAAACCCCCCTGTTTTCCAGTAAGCTTTCCCTCCCATAAACATTATTTGCAGGTAAAAATATAAAATGACCCTTTTATATTATACCTCTTACCTACCTACATAGTTAACCACCCATTTCAATCTTGAGAACTCTTCAGAATGAACTGAATTTGATTCATATTTAGTGACTTATTTCACCAAGATACTAAAACAAGATGTGCATTAATTTATTAATAGATAAATCAAATTGATAGTGAAATGTGCTGTTCAAAACTAATTGATTATCTTAAGGAATTTATGTAGGTTAAAATCATTTTAAATAATTTATTTATTTCCTAACTGTCTACATGCTGTAATAATGTATACTCTTATTATTATGGTATGCACAGAGATAAATTACAAATATATTTGATAAAACTATTGGGGCAATTAATAATTTGCATATATTATTTCCAGCTTGTTATGGTATTGTAACTGTTCCTACAGGACCATGGTATTGTCGTAAATGTGAAAGTCAAGAGAGATCTGCTAAAGTGGTAAGAACTTTGTCTAGCTTTACTATCCTCTTGCACTATAAATTCAATATAAATGTTGCTTAGTATTTAAATGATTGTTTTACGACATTTTAATAACAATAAAATTATTTATTTTAGAAATGTGAATTATGTCCAAGCAAATATGGTGCTCTGAAGAAAACCGACAATTCAGGATGGGCTCATGTTGTTTGTGCTTTGTATATCCCGGAAGTCCGGTTTGGGAATGTGACTACTATGGAACCGATTCAACTGCAACTGATTCCACAGGAAAGATTCAGTAAGGTATTGCACATACATATAAATGGCAATCGAAGACATATTGCCAACCCTATATTTATTAAATGCTTTTATTTCTTTTAGGTTTGTTATATCTGCAAAGAAAACGGTAAACCGGCGAACGCTCAGATTGGTGCATGTATGCAGTGCAATAAATCTGGTTGCAGACAACAGTTTCACGTGACCTGCGCCCAGAGTTTGGGTTTGTTGTGCGAGGAAGCTGGGAATTATCTAGACAACGTTAAGTATTGTGGATATTGTCAACATCATTATAGTAAATTGGTAAGGATATTCTTCTACTATAATATTTCTATACTCAGTGATATTGAAAGATACTGATACTGTTTTACAGTAGTGATTATTGTCATAATATACAATACAACATAACCTAGAAAATATAAAATTATTAGCTAATTGATATCAAATCGGCAATATGTCAATAGATTGGGGGGCAATAAAAATACTCAAAATACCATAGAAAATATATGTGAAGAATACTTTATAAAGTGGATATTAGTCTTATTCTCTTATTGGAAAACATTTTTTACACTTCCAGATATTAAAAAAATGTGTAATTTTTGTTTCATAAAAAAGTCTGCTATTCTAACATGCTGTTTACCTACAAATTTGGTGTCTAGCTTTCTGTGGTATACCATCCTGCTGATTTGTCCCGATACTGAAGGCGGAAGTCAAGAATTGAAATTGCAAAAGTGGAGTTGTTTTAGGCTAGGTTATCAAAATTTTGGGTTACTTAAGTTTAAGGGAAAGAACAATTTAACCACAAGAAACTTAAAATACAACATCTGCATTTTCGCATATCTACTGTCATTTCAATTGAGTGATGTATAGGCTTTGTATCTCATGTATAGATAGAGATTGCACATTCTAATAGTAGAAGCAGTCATAGATTGCAAGTTAGAATTGTACAAAAAAACTGCGGAAGGATTTTTTTTAAAGTTCTTATATTCTTATTAATGACAGAATTTTTTGTTACATTCTGAACAGTTTTACCAAGTTTAATCTATATGCTGGACGGGCACGGACTGGCCTTAAAATTTTTGTGTCCACCAAAATTTACCGGTCTAATTTACATATAAATATATATCTTGTTAAACGGCCTACATATCCAGGGTGAGTTTGGGAAAATGCCCCCTTTTCTTTTATTTTGTCATTTTCTATAATGTCTTCTTATTGCTTCCAACTTTACTCCATACTCACTACAACTCTTTTTCTTTGTATAATGGCAATTTTTTATTGATTGTTAATGGCTAATTGTTAATTTTTGCAATTGAAGAGCATGGAAAACAAGTTTATGCATGTATGTCAGAGTTTTTCCGTATTATATGAGCATACATCTCGAACATGGTGATTGCTTGGATGAGTTCGCAGACTTCATCTGATGTTACAGAAGTAAAATAATTATTACATGCACTGAATTGTCTTGTGCTGCAACGTGCTTTCTCTACTTTACAAACAGACCATAGAGTTAGAAAGATTGCTGTATTATTTTACATTGTTTAATGAAAAAAATAGTATTGCCACTCTCTTATGACACATATAAATATCAATTAAAAATAGCCCAAGGTTTTTTCAATTTAAAAAATTGTGTCTGGAGTGTCTATAATCAAATCCGTGTTCTGAATTATAGTATTTTTCTTCCTTGAAAAAAATTTTCTTCAGCACCGGGCGATTTTATAAATTTTCTGTATAAAATCACGAGCTATTTTTAATCACTTTTATAATGGTTATAAGAATTATATTAATCTATTATGAAAATAAAAACAAAAATTTAATTATATAGTTTATGTTTTGTTAACATTTCGTGTACATCATGCGGGATTACTGTTTGTGCACTTAATAATATAAGAACGGAGAAATAACGAATCCTTTGCTGAAAATTCTAACAGTTATATGCAAAGCCATCTTTGTGTAACCCTTGGAATTGTATAAAATAATTGAAATGAGATTCCTATGTTACTCGAGGCTAAAGGGTAACGCACATTCTCACTAGTACATCAATATTGTGATATTGTGAACAATGTTGTTCTTTTTTTAAATTTCAGTAATCAATTTTTGTTTTTTAAATCAAAAGTTTGTTTTGGTTTGTAGTTCGCGAAAACTATAGAGATTTTTGAAAAAGCTTTTTAAAATTATCTGAAATGATTATTAAAAAAATCAATATCACTGAGTATATTTAGCGACAAAATATATTTAAATGCATATTACTTATGCTGGCCATACACGTAACTGCATACTTGACAATTAAACTTGCACAATTTAGTTTGTGTAAAATAAATCACATACACACACATTAATTGTGCAAACATTTGTGCAAGCTTGATTGTTAAGTATGCAGTTACGTGGATGGCCATCTTTACATTTTCATAATTATTTCACCGTTTTCGAGTTTCATCAGTAGACATTGCATAGATGAAGGCGCAAGTAGTAAGTAGGGATCAAGTAAACATAAAAATGAGACTACCCCTTTTGGTGTTAGCACTTCGGCTAGAAATTATGTCTCTTAAATAGTTTGGCACATTAGTTTAATCAATTTTTCTTCTTAAATGAAAGTTTTTATTTTTCTAATTACTATCTAAATTTCAAATACCACAAATATAACAAATTATTCTCATCATCACAAATTTCTCGATTTGTTTTTATTCACTTTTGATAATCCATGATGATAATGCACTCTTGTTAATGTTATTTTAAATTAAATTTTAGAAGAAGGGAGGAAACGTGAAGACTATTCCACCCTATAAACCGGTATCATCTGAGAATCATCATACCGATTCCAGTTCCGAAAAGGAAACCGATCCTGAAACATCGCCATCTTTATTGGGCAAACGTAAATCGGTAACTGCCAATAATAAAACTTCAACTTCATCATCATCATCTTCATCTAAAGTGCCCGCGAATACAAAAACATCTGGTGCTTATCAAAAACCCATAAATAACAGTAAAGTGTCGGAAAAAAGTGGAAAAACTAATTCCAGTGTGAAGGGTGCTAAAAGTTTATCGGACGATAGTGTTATTGCGAGTGCCGAGAGTGCAGATAAGACTGATAATAAAAAAGAGCCAGAGACTGAGAAGGAAGTTAAAGAAAGTAGTAGTGGGAAGGGAAAGAAGCGTAAGGCCAATTCCCGGACACCCACACCTGTCATTGTTAGTGAGAATAGTAGTAGTGCGAGTGCCGCAACGGTTGCAACTGATACTGCCACAACTGTGCCACCAAGTACAGTACAAAAGAAAGAATCTTCCGTTACTGAATCTGTTGATAAAGCCAAAAAGGTATTTAGAAAATTTTACTGGTTTACCAGAAAAAAATTATCACAAATAAATATTCATCAAATATAGTACTAATTTTGGATGTAACTAAGAAATCTTTTTTATAAGTTGATTATTTTTTGGATTGAGAAAAATAAATAGATAATCATTGCTATTTTGCTATTTTCTATTCAATTAATAAGCAGTAAATAGTAAGTAACTATAGGTATATAAGCAATAGCGTTGGACTAATTGGCACTGGTCTAAATGCTACTTTTGTACCTTTTCTTTTTTAATTCTGGGTTAGGGATAACATTTTTGCTTTTTTTCTCCAAACATTTAACTGCTTTCATTTTGTTTCACATTTCTCATTTTTATTTTGTCTTGTATTTTCAAAACATTTTGTTACAAATATTTTGATATTTTCAATACATCAACATTCCTCAGATTTTACTACATTTAATAACATGTTATAAACTGGCGTGAAATATTTGCCACCGCGGCAAATGAATAATTTGCAACTATGAAAATATAACATGTCTTAGGGACATGTTTCGACTGGCGCGAAATTTTGCATTTGTAAGACGCCATGTATTTTTCTTTGCCGCTGAAGCAAATATTTGTGCCAGATTGAGGGAGCCTTTATACTTCAGCATTTTATGACATTTCACAACATTTTTGGACATATTCTTAACACTTATGCACATTTTATAATATCTTGCAACATTTTTTATATTGTTTTTAAGTTGGGTTTGAAACATTGTATTTTTTGTTTCGATTCAATGTAACTGTTCAATTGAAAATTATATCGGCCAGCTTCTGATTTTTATTTCCTACAATAACGTTTCTTTTTGTTTCCAGTTCAACTCTGACTATTTTGTCATTCTAATTTAGAACATTCTAATATAATTATTATTTTAATAAGCATTTTACATGAATGGTGCATATCATGAAAAAACAACTGAGCTTTGTTTGAACATGTACAATTCAAGACATTTTTTTCTTTGATTTTTTGAAATTTTTTTTGTATGTTGGTTTTTTTGTCATATTTGGTTTGAAGCACTGGATTTAAGTTTTAAATTGATTTTGTAATAACAGTGCTACTATCTGTGGCTATCGCAAATATCTAATCTTATAAAACTCCAGTTTTGTTAATATTCATTAAGAAACATAAAAACGTAACTGTGTATTTTATTCAATAAGATGATTTAAGAAAATTGAAAAACTTTTTAAAAGGTACTTGATTTATGTAAAATTCTTATTTTGTTTAGCTGGCATTTATGCCTTTATGTTGGGAAATGAAGATGTTCAATTATACGTATGATGTACCGTTTTCCATGTTTTAAAACAACGAATTCAAGCAGATCAAATTGCAAACGGAAGAAAAAATATTGGTGATGCTACTGAGTATAAAATGTTCCTAATAAACGTCTGGTCTGACGTCACATAGAACAGTACATATTTATATGACGTCAGTGTGCGTGCGTGAGTGAGTGAGTTTGTTTACACATCCTTTGTGAGTACAGCAGTACTCACTTTGCCAATTTTTTTTTAAACATTAAAAATGGCACAAACAGCAACCCTATTTTTTAACTTTTGTAGTTGCGTTCATTTTGTGCGCAAATTTTGAAAAGTGGCATAAATACTGTATAATTGAATTTTAATTTCCCCACATAAACCACTAAGCGATCAGAACCCAATAAGAATTTTACAAAAATTATTTACATTTGTTAAATCGTAACCTTAAAATAATTTTGTTTTATTTCTATATTCAAGAACAAGAAAAGGAACCTTGCCAGTTCAAAAAATTTAGATTATGTTGCTTTTTCTTTTGGTTCAAGCTAATTTGAAAATAATTATAACTATTTTTAAATTAGACAATAATAGACAAAAAAATATGCACTTATGGCAATACAAACAAATTTCGCTAGGTAGGGTATTTCATAGGCGGCACAAATAAAAAATAATTTTTATCAAATATTTTATACAAAACAAATGAATCAGAAAAGCTTCTGAATCTAACTGAGATTATTAAATTAGAACAAACATTTTCCTATATATATATATATATATAGTAACATATTTTGTTGCAATTTATTATTTTGTTAATACTTTACTGCTCACATATTTGATCATTATTTTACTTTCAGGCTAAAACAGACCTATCAACCCTTCCCCCACCACCGCCGCCACTACCACCACCTCAAATTTTACTGCCTCCCCCCATTACAACTGCCATTGTCACAACATCAGCGGCTCATAACACTACAAGTGTACCGATCACTGCCATATCGACTGCCGTTACCCCAAGCACTGCCCTGCAAATAGAAGTGACAAGCATCAGTTCTACAGCACCAAGTGCTCCCATACTTACTCATTCTCTTATACAGTCAACAGAAAGTCAGCAACCACCGCTACCACCGCCTGTAAATTCGGTCGTTGTTTCCGTTCCGTTGGTGTTCTCCAGCCTTAGTCCCCCTACAAATATAAATAATAATAACTCGCCAATTCCGATTGTTCCATTGGTTAATATACAAGAGGAGAAAAAGTCTCCACTTACAGGTAAATATCATTTTATTATTAATTTTAATAATGCTCTGAGATATATTGAGCAAACAAAAATAAGTTGAGTGAAATTGCATTTTATTTTATTATATTTTTTTGCCTTATATTTATATGTGTGTTTAAAATACACAAATGATGGGTGTTTTCTATTTAGTGATAATTTTAGATATTCTTAGCTTACCTCACTTTGTCTTACTTTAACATGATGTTCCACTTACAAAATACTAAGCGAGGCAAAGTAAGAATTTTACCTCGTCACAAGTAAGAAATTTGGCTTGCTTAGTGGTGGAAATTTGAATGTTTGTTACGTGTTTTTTCGAATATTCTTCTATATATAACAACATGAACCGATACTAGTCTTAATAAGGCCAATATACATTATATGAAATTAAACATCTAGGAAATTACCAAAAGCGTTAAATAACTATTTAATTGGTTATTTTTATACAATGAATTTTTTATAACAGTTGGTGGGTATATTTATAAAGGTTTATTGAGAAGAATAAGATTATGTACTGAATAAAACGGCTTAATTAAATCGTTCCTTTTAATAATGCTACTGAATGTGAGGTAAGGTGAGTAACTTGGTTCATCTCACTTCAAAATTGGCTTACTTAAATGGTAAATGGAAAGCTACTAATATGATAAATATAGATTTTTTTTTTCAAAAGTAATATTTGTAAGTAGTCATTTTATTTGTAGTCGAGATTTACGTATGATCCCTTTTGTTCAATATTGTACTTATAAATTATATTATTTTTAGTTAAAATAGGTTCAAATGCATTAAAAAAAGTTTTTTTCACGTTTTTTTTTTTAAGAAAGTGGGAAGCATTTCAATCAATAATTCCTTTATTTTTAATAATATTTACATATTACATTTGGAGAGTTTTGTTTAAATTGCAGTTTATTTCTGATTTAACATATAATTTTTGTATTTATAGCTATTATCTTAGGAGCAACTACATCTACGGACGAAACCATGTTAACTTCAGAGATGAGCGGAGGCGGTTTAAAAATCACCTTTGAAAAACAACCTCAATCAAATATGCAAGTTGATTTAGACGACATGACCACTACAGAAGATATTCCTGTAAAAAGGTCACGGTATGTTTAAATTCTTAATGTGAAATATGTTGAGCTACGTCTACAAATGTAGTTAATATTTTTGTTGTTGATGTAACATTTTTTTGTTGTCGATAAAATTTAAGGTTTCTTTATTCATTTATTTGTTTTTTCGCTTAGGTCGCAGTCAACGGAAAAAGTTGAAAAGAATACTAGAAGTAGAAAGAAAAATTCAAATGGTTTACTACCTACATTACCATCCAAACGGTCGAGTAGAAGCCAACACAATACACCTCCTCCCCAAAGCACGTCATTTGTAAATATGTCCCAATCAAGTGCAACGATAAAAGATTCTCCACCGAGTTCACCAAGCTCAGAGAGTCTAGGTGCTGCGCCGAGTATAGGCCGCAATAAAAAAGGACGTAAAAGTGCCCCGGCTTCTGTCTCAGCTTCTGTTTCTATGTCAAGTAGCAGCAGTAAAGATACAAAGGATATTAAATTGTAATTAATTTATAATACATTTTAAATAAGTATATTGATGATTATTGAAATATAAATTTGTCTCGAAATACAGAACAAATTTGTGATAATCGTTAAAATACACGAATTGTTTTTATTATGATGATTTTATGAAAAAAAACTTAAGTGTTATAACCTTTTTATTTATTATAAATATGAATATCAAATTTACAATTTTACTCACAATGCCTTATTTGATTTTTAATTACGTAATCATAAATGTTACTAGTGAATACGTAAACGATATTTCCTTCTCATTGATTATAAACTCACTTGTGTAAGCCAATCAAACACTTTCATTTGAATTAGAATGAATCATTAATTTGAATAATTTTACAGATTTCAAAATGGAGTTGTTAATGCACCTCACATGTTAGGCAATCAATTGAATTTGAATTCAAATATGGCTCAAAAAATGTCCGATCAATTGAATTCGGAAATGGAAGTGCATGGTATGTTCAATACTACAGAATCAAGTTCTAGTCTGATTGGACCACCACTTCATCATCGTGTTATTGCTTCGGTAGATATAATTTTATATATGCGAAACTTGATTTAATTATTTTAATAATTATAGGCTAGATCGAGTAGTACTGGAGGTTCTAGTACTGCTTCTGGTGGAAGTGGTTTATCTTCCATGTTGGGTGGTGGAGGGGGTGCAATACCGCAAACTTTAGATCAACTACTGGAACGACAGTGGGAACAAGGTTCTCAATTTTTAATGGAACAAGCTCAACATTTTGATAGTAAGTAAAATTTTTTACTTTTTTACAATTTTATTTGTAGAGTTAATTCTGTTTTTTGTGTATGTAAAAATGTTAATAATTTATTAGTTTAACATGAATGGTCCAAGTAGATAGCTTTGTAGAAGTAGATTCAAACATTTTTGTATAAAATTGTATGAATCGATTGACGTCATTTTATTATCACATGCAAATGGAAAATTCCTAGTTTGACCAAAAGAGCGTTTTAGGATTGCTCGATTTGAATTTTCTGTCTGTGACGATGTGTAACGTTATGGAAAATTCCACGTGGGTTGCCCGTTTAGTATACGTAGGCAGTTGGATTGTGATATTTTTTATTTCAGTTAGACTGATACTTATTTGCTTAATTTGGCAAGCTAGTTGCTTATTAATCCATTTAAATTAAAAACATCTATTTTTAATGACAACTGCTGTCATTATCGGCTTTTACTGTTACCACTACTCAGTTACGTAACACATTTGTAACTTTATTTCAGTTGCATCCCTGTTATCATGTTTACATCAATTACGAGCTGAAAACCTTCGATTGGAAGAACATGTGAGTTCATTACTTCAAAGAAGAGATCACTTATTGGCTGTTAATGCCAGGTTAGCAATTCCTTTGACTGGACCCCCTGCCACACCGCAATCTGGACATCCACATACTGGTAAGTTAACCACATAAAATGCAAAATTTGTTTACGTTAGCAGATCGTACCTTTCTGATTATTGTTACTATTGGATTACTACAAACTTTGAGTGTAGTTGTTTGTTTTTTCAGAATATATTGTACCAAAACAACTTACTCATTAAATTTAATTAATTGTATTAGTAAATAAATTTAAATGAAGCAAAAAAAAAAGGTTTTGACAACTTGCAAAAATTTGACTGTTTGATTGTTTTTTAAAAACTTTGAAAATAGTGTATTTTGTAAAAATCCACGTATAGATTATAACAATCTTGATATTTTAATAAAAATTTAAGTTTGATCGACTGACTAAAAAATAATTAAAGTTGGGTCAAAATGACCCCAACACTGCAGTAAGAAACTTTTCCAATGGTTTTTTATTGAATGCTTTATATATAATTTTAGTAAGCACGACTCGACACAAAATTCTAAATTGTATTTCTCAGGTGCTTCATAGTTCAGATTTAATATAAGAAAAATATGATCTTTAAGGGTTATACAATTAATGATGTACTTATCAACATTCTAATGCAAAGCTTTAATTGCAGTAAATAATATACATCCAGTGGTGGCGGCAACCCATGCAGAAACACCGAGGCCAAGACACAGCGGAGGTTATCCAGGTGTAGTCCAACATCCAAGTGGACCTATAGAAAATGGAATATCACCCGATCAAAATTATTCACATTCCCACAGGAGTCCCGCCACGAACCCACCCCAACCCAGCCCCAATATTAGGTAAGTGCGCTAGAATTAGAAGCTTTTGTAAATTAGAAAGTTAATTAAATGTGTGTGAATGGTTGTAGACAATCTTCTGGTGGATACTCCAACAGTGGATTGATGAGACAAAATGCAGACACGAGTGGTCGATCTGCACCTAGACCCCACAGTTATTCCCTTTATCAGGGCCCATCTAATGCACAGCAACAGGTATAAATTACATTGTAATTTCATGCTTGGTTGCTTGCTTTTTATTTTTATTTTGTCACATAATAGTGGTGGAGAACTTTAGTTTGATTTCAAAGTTAACTAAATTGTCAATAATAATTTATTGCCATTCAAATATATCAATACAAATAACGGAGATCAACATTATCAAACGTGCTAAATTGTTGTGATTATTTCATTCTAATTCAAATGCAAGCTTTTGATTGGCTCAAACTGGCTTAGATAAGCGACAATCATGTTTGTGTTTTGCTATACTATTTTTTTCATGAAATAATTATACAATACAACTCATATTAATGATTATCACACATTTGTTCTCTTTTTTTGAGATAAAATGTATATAGCGTGTGGTTTCCAAGCAACATAATCTCAAAAACAAACAAATTATTTAATTCGATAATTATCAATACACTTGTTGTATTACCTATGATAATTACTTGAAAATACGATTGATAGTACTCCACTATTATTATTATTATCACTGCTTAACTTACAGGGGACCACTCATTAGTATTAAAATAATAATTTCAATAACATTTTTTATTTTAAAGTGCACTTTATTATACAAACCATTTATGTATAATTCTTCTATTTGTTGTTGTTTAGAAAATAACCGTGTTAAAAACTCAGGTTTTATACTTAGTATTGATTGCTGTGTTAATATGAATATTTTTTATGGTAGTGGATCCCTGTCAGTATTATATTGCTTTGCATGGAATTTTATTCGTTTATAATTTAAAAGCAAGCTTTAAATATGATATTGATCAATTTTAAACTAAGAGTGAATATTTACTTTTTTGCAGACATTAAAACATAACTATTTTTTATTTTAATGGGGATATCTTTTGACATTCTGCTGGTTGACATTTGTGTCACTTTCTCTCTCCTCTTCAACAAGCACCTTTTAAAAATTTGAAACGGGATGACCCACTTTGTGACACCTCCAGGCAAAGTATTTCAGAACACATCAATTTTGATTTTAATAGGTTGGAGAAGATTGGGAAACTAACATAAGATATTCCCCTCAAAATAAAAATTGACGTATTTTTTGTTTTGTCCTATTTTCAGAGATATCAATGATGGATGAATACTTGAAAACACACCTTGTACATATAGAGATGTCATAAATATTTTAAATATTTTATTCACATTAGTCAAACTCTTTCTGAATCAATTGTTAATGAATTTTAAAAATACCAATATACAAGATATTTCATTAAAAATGTTTATTGAGGTCATTTTCACCACAATTGTAAGGTGATTTTGAAGGTACTAATATACAAGATGTTTTAAAAATTAAGTTCACATTAACCACTGGTTAAACCGATAGTAGGATTATCAAATTGCAATTCACATAAATAACATTTTCTAAAACAATTATAAGGGGATTTAAAAAATACTAATTAGATGTTCTATCATGAGTAACCTCTCTTGTATTATACATTCTTATCTATCATTGCGCAAAAACACCTTCCATAGGCTACGTTAAATTGGTTGTACTGTACAAAATTAAAAAATTGCCATTCTGTATGTGTTAGTGTAATAATTTGCAAAACACTCTTAGTTCAAAAATGACCGATGGTTGAAAATCCGTAAGTTGCTTACATTAAAGCACATCTTTAATAGTAAAGGTCACCAAATGGAAAATTACGCTTTGCATCTTTGTAGTGACTGTAAAAATATGATTATTTTTAATTTTGTTGATGTTTATTAAGGCCACTTTATTTTATTTGTCTATAAAACTGGTAAAATTTAGATTTAACAATAATTAATTTTTTTTTCAGATGGTCATAAGGAGAGATGGTGATCAGTCTCACCAAACACCGTCGAAGCCAAGCTGAAACAGCGAGGAACTCATTTTTGGTATAACCAAAATCCTTAATCTATGTTGACAAATCATGCAAAATAAGAAATCATTAGTTCTGATCCCGCAAATAGAAGGCTAGTCAAATTTAGTAAAACGACATTTTTATTAATTTTTAATGACAGTACAAAAGACTAATTTCAACCCTTTATATTATTTTTAAACAAATTTGTTTTTGTCTTCATACAGTTTACATTTATACATTGTACATATATACATAATTAGATAATAGTACTTAAATTATAGAATTAATTTATCATGTTGCCATTTTTTTGAGAATTCATCTTTTTTTAACATAAATTTACATTTCAATTAAATTTTAATTGAAAGAAATGATAGGATATTTTGCAGGCTAAAAATGGAGCCTATAAAATATTTTAATACGGCCCGGGTTCTCATATTTCGTGAGATTGCCTTGTTTACCGGATCGTGATTTTCTTGTTATATTATTACATATTTTATGTTCAATTCAAATAATCGTGTGTCAAATCAGTCTAAAAGAAAACTATGTAAAATAGTAAAGTAAGGAAGTAATTAATTAAGTTCGATCTCAGGGACATTTAGAGTTAATAAATGCAACTAATGTGTTCTTTTAAAAAATATTCTGTCTTAAGCCAGTAAAAAAGAAGCCATATTACTATTATTAATTATTTCTTCGTTCTTCGTACAATCGTGTCGAGGTTTTGTTTTTATATAGCTGTGATATTAGCAACACATTTTATTAAACCAAATTTCATTGAAAATTGAAAGACATGTTGCAGTATTGTCTTTACTTTTGTGTCTAATAACCTACCTTGCGAGCTTGGGTAACATAAATTGGGAACTTGTAGAAACGTTGATGATGTATATACATTTTTGAAGTGAATGATATACAGGGTATATTCTAAAATAACCATGTAATTATCATCCAGAAATTCTTTTAATCCAGTAAAACTGGGCAGTATTTGCTGATCTCCTATACACAATAAAGCAGAGACAATTGTTTTTTATGACATGTGTTGTATTATAGGTATCTCTGGATCCACATCAGTTTTTTAAACTATTATTAATTTAAATTGTAAATAATTATTATTTACAATATTTTGTAATATTATTAATTTGTTTATTTAATCTCGGTCTATTTCTGTTACGATGTTATGTAACCTATGTCATAGGTTAATAATTTCACATGAATTATTGGCTGCTACTATACCGATTTGTTATTAGAATGAACGGTCTACCATCCTAGTCTCGTTGTCTTTTCTCCAGCATTTCACTTCCACATCGTGCACCCTGTGTTACAATCCAACCCAATCTTTAATAAAAATACTTAGCGGAATAATCGGTAATATTTTTAGCATTTTGCCAATTATTTTTCAGGTTTACCAAATTTCAATAAATAATTACGAAAATAATATTATACAAAAGTAGCCAATAGAGACTTATTTTGGTATGACAAGCCTTATATCACTATAGGCATCTCTGGATTCACAGTTTTTAAACTCCTTTATTAGTTTAATCTCTTCCTATTTCTGTTATGATGCCAATCACCGATATCAGAAGTTAATATATCACTTGAATTATTCTGTGCTACACTAATGTGCGGTCTATCTATGCTTTCACTATCGGACTGTTTGGACTACCATTCTCGGTCTCACCTTTTTCCAGCAAGGTTAGGTTATGTGCTGGATAAATTTAATCCCAGAAATCTGCGCCATGTGAATATGTCACATTGCACAGTTTTCTGGGATTAAACTGCACAGTCCAACAATAAAAGCAACCGGTAAGGTTGGATTAGGTTACGTAAATATGTCACATTACACAGTTTTCTGGGATTATAAGTTGTTCTTTCTAACTTAACCTCAATAAACTGAGTGACAAGTTTTGATTAGATGGGTATAAAAGAAATTACAGTCAAAAAATGAGAAAATATAACCTTTTTATATGTAATGAAATGACACTTTTTTGACAATTCAAACAAATATAAATTGATATATTTGTTTTACCTGTTTGTGTTTATTGACCAGGGCTTAGAACCTGAACCGAAAACTGATGACAAAAAAATTCGTTATTTGTCCCAACGAAAACCGGTATCGAGCTGATATTTTTTTTCAGTTCAACAGAAACTAAAAAATATTCAGCACTAGAAAAGAAAAACATTAGAAGTTTGATGTGCAAGCAAAGCGCTTATTAGTTATTACAATTTTAAGGTTAAAAACTTTGGAGGCTATCTGGCATTTGCTATATGCTTGATAGTACTTCTTGTATCACTTCCAAGCGTTAGAAAAGTACTAGTCCAATCCCTGCCTACGAGAAAATACCAAAAGTTTGAAATTTATAATGTCAAACATTAAGGTTATGTTTTTATTTTAGAAGCATTTCAATTACTGGAACAAAATAATTTGATATTGATTTAGAACCAGTCATTAAACACTTAATTATATAGAACTGGAACGTGTTTTCTTTACTTTAATATATATCGGTCAGCGCACTATCAGCGGGTTTCATTTGATGTATTTCTATCATTTTTTTGCACATTAAATCAAATATCGTATGCGTTGCATTATTATTTTAAGTTATTTAATAAAAAATAGTAATACTTCGATCTCCCATTTGATTAGTTAATTAGGATTTTGGGCAAATCTGCCTGTCCTCATTGACACACTGTGTTATCAGAATGAGAGGTCGATACATTGTATCACAAGCATCTCCTTCTGATATTGAAGATAGTTATTTTTTGCCAGCACTGCTTACGATACCGTTCCAATTAGATATAATTCAGTTTCATTAATATGCGAAACAAATCTGTTAACTTTAAAAATATGTTGCTAAAATTGCCAGCTGTCTGCTCACATCAATTCTAAGCTTACTTTTAAAACAATTCGCATTTTGTGAATCAATTCTGTTTAATTTTTAACACTATTAAAGTAAAATGGCTATTAAATAATAGAAGCTTTGTTTAATTTATAAAACCACCAACTTTATTAATTATTTAGTTCAAATATCGATATATGTCTTTATAAAAGTAACATGTCCTTATAATATATTATATATTTTTTTTGTACTAATGATAAATTTATATCGAAATTAATAATTGAAAAGGCTGAATTATTTGATGTTGCTTGAAACATATTTTTTTGTTCAAGCGAACATTCGAAATTTTTTAAAGATTCCTAGTCAAAAGTTGACTTATATTGGTAACGTTTGGTACAAATTTTTGTTAATATTAAAATTATTTTTTTTTGGCGGTGTATGGGTCGCATTCAATTTCGGTGCTGTTTATTATCTATCGGTGGAAAATTATTGCAATATGAAAAAAAAAGTACGAAATTAAGTTGATAAGTTTTATTATTAATTCTTTAATTGTATTGAATTTTGGGAGAGAAAACGGAAAGGGTGATTTAGTAAAAATGGAAATTAGAAATATTATTTTTCTAGTGTAAAATGAACTTGTATATATAAAAAATCCCTATTTTATAAAAAAAAAACTAAATGGAAGCAAAAATTATAGAAAGAAATTAATATTTTTGGGATTTTTTGTACTTTTATATGGAATATATCTAGGAATAGAGAATGAATGCATGACTCCTTAATGGATAAATATATTTAAATATGTATAGACGAATGCATGTGATCATGTGTGGTTCTTTATTGTGTTTTGTATATTTTATGCGATCTGTTTTGTTTTTGTAATATATACATTTGTAGTAATCTGTCGTTTTATTAAAAAAAAACCTTTGTTATTCTTATGGATTTATTCATGTACCATGTTATATTTGAACTCGTTTTTCTTTTCTCCAAAAACACAGTGTTTAGATATAAGACGTCAATTGAAAAATTAACTAAAAATAATTATTTATGCGAAAATGTCGAATTTCGGACGATTTGCTGAAAATTGTTGGACAAGGTGAAATGTGGTGAAACCAAGTCTGAATTGTCTTTTGTCCACGCATCTTTTTTATTTGATTGCAAATCTTAGATAATAAAAAAAAATTTATTCAAGTTACCGTAAAATATCAATGTGACTTTCGATAACAACAAAAAAATATCGAGTGACTTGAATTAATGTATACTCCCCCAGAGGTGCGAGAAGCCACATATCAATCTTCCGAGGAGTTGCTTCTTCACAAATAAAAATAGAAGACTGATTGTTCATTGATAATTATGGGCGGCTACCGGTTTGTAGAATTTCAAATGTTCATATTTTGGTATGGATGTTGCTATGGGTCTGCACTTCAAATGTCAGCACAGATGTAAACGTTTTTACAGTCCCTGGCTTTGTCAACTGGCAAATAGCGACATAGTGGGGACATATCTTTAGGTTTCCTTATTCTCTACGTTAGCATCATACATTTGCATTCTCTTTTTTCTTCATTTTTGAGTTGTTCAGTATGTTAGAATCCTTTGTTCTCAGGTGTGTTCACGTTTTTTTCGATCATCGTTCAAAAAATCGACCAATAGGATAAATTTATAGTGATAAAACTGGCTATCAATAGGGATAAAAACGTAAAACTGCAGTTTGCATCAATATTTCATATAATATCAATCTGACAATTTACACAGAAACTGTGTACAAATTACAGGATTGTAAGCATTGTTTACTAACCAATACATTATACATTAAATATGATTATATATTAATCAATCGCCTGTAATACACACTATGTTGATTGTTTACCAGGGTAATTTTTTTATGTGGCTCAAATCTACTTCCCATAAGAAAGTTATTTCTAAATTGAGGAAAAATTTTATGTGAAATAAGTTTTCGCAAAAAAATTACTCGGTAAAAATCGACCTCTTGTGCAATACTCGCATAAAAACAACTCATTTTTGTATTCAATTTTGTCACCGAAAATAAATTGCCAAAATCAGTTTCGATCTGAGCAGTTTTTTGGCAAAATCGGTGCAATTTTTCTTCAAAAATGCTCTTAGAAAAAATATTTTTACTCTTTTTTGCGTTTCAGGGCACTTTACGTCGAGTAAAAACAACTTGTTTTTATTTAATTTTTTCACCGAGTCCGGTGTAGATGAAAAAGATTGTGGACAAAATTGCTTTACTTCTTTGATATTTTAATAAAACCATAAATCTTATTTAATTAAAATACTAAAATATATCAAGTATGTTGTAAATTATACAATAAACTTATATCATTTTTGTAATATAGATGAAGCTCGCGCCTTCTCAACTTAAATGCAGCTGTGACAAGTCCATTATCAGGTGTCCATAATTCCGAGCACAATTTTATAGCTTGAGGAATCTCAAACTTCTCCAATTTTCCTATAATAATCTTTTGTTAAAGCACAGTAATTTTTGTTTTGTATTATTACCACCTCGTTTTCCTGCCTTTTGAACAATATCCAAAAATGCATTAGTGATGTCCACATCATCACACATTTCTTTAAAATTCAGATCTTTCTTTAACGGTTTTGCAACACTCTTTAGTTGTGCCTGATTGGGTATGATTAAAGCAACACAATAATTTTGATCTGGATGTGCAATCATGCAAATGTTATCTATAATTCCGTTTGTTTTTAATTCTGTTTCAATTTTGCCCAATGATATATACTCTCCTCCTTGTAGCTTAATCAAATCTTTCTTTCTATCAATTATTTTGATAACACCATTTTCATGTACTTCTGCAATATCACCTGTTTTAAACCAACGGATATCTTTACAGTCGGAGAAGAACGATTGAATTGTTGTATCGTGCAATTTGAAATATCCTGGTGATACTGATTCACCACCAATGATGATTTCACCTCTCGGATACGGCAGATTGTATATTGAATATCCTTGTTCGATCCAGTCAACTATTTGAATAGCGGTAACTGTCGTTGGGTGCCCGACACATGCCAAAGACATATCTTGGCCTAAAAATGATGCAACAGGTAAATTTATGTTATTAAAAAGTATTTAAGTATTACTATCCATGACAGTAGCACACGCAGCTGTTTCTGTTAGTCCGTATCCCTGAATAAGTTTAGCTCCTATGCAAATTTCAATCATTTCCTGCGTTTCAACGGATAGCGGTGCTCCTCCGCTTATAATTATCCTTAAATTTCCGCCCAGTGTTTTTGCAATCTTATTAAAAACTAGACTAAAAGAATGTCGATTAAAATTTAACATATTCCAAATATCAGACTTACAAATTTATCAAGGGTGTTTGAAAATAGTAGTACTTCCAAAATTTCTTGTATTGGTAAGCAAATTTGAATATTACTTGCGACACTAACCCGGCTTTCTCAACTTTATCTAAAATACCTTTACTTATACGTTCTAGGATAAGCTAAAAATGATTGTGTAGATACAAAAATTTAATTATAAATAATATTTACTGGAACTACAGTCATGATAGTAGGTTTTAAAATGGTAGCGTCTCCTTTTACTCCTTTTTTTAGTTTACTAGAAGAATCGATTATTGTAAGGGTATTCGAGTACCCAATACCTATTCCTATTCCGAAACAAACAAACTCCACTGATAATTCAAAAACATGTGCTAATGGCAAATAACCAATATGAATATCACGATTTGTTATCTTAAAGGAATGCATGCAATCACAAAATCCTTTTACGGTTCCCATAATATTTGAATGCAATAAAACAACACCTTTGGGAGTTCCTGTTGTACCACTGGTGTACATTATAATAGCTTCATCAGTAGGATCAGGCATTCTCACTTCTGAAATGATTAGCTTTATAGAAAGAATTGGATTATGTTATTCAATACCTTGGACAGAAATAGCCCCTATTCTTAGAATTTCCGAAAATGCAACGCAAGGAATATGTAAACCTTTCAGCAATTGAGGATCCGTTTCTGCTATTTGTTCTTCTATAAAAATTATTTTATTTACATAAATCAGTTTTGATTTTATAGATTTTAATTTGTGCAGCAACTCTGAGCTAATTATTAACAACGTTACTTCAGTTTCATTCAATGCATGTACTATGCCTTCTTCTCCTAAGTTTGGATAAACAGTTACTACTAAAATTTAAAATAGTGTAAATATGTAAATTGTACGAATTGAAATAAATAATTTACCAGCAATGCTTTGCTTGAATAATCCTTGAACTGCAATCATCCATTCGGATCTTGTTTCAGAAAATATGGCGACTCTTTCCAGTGGTTCTATACCCAAATCTCTGATGCCTTTTCCAAAATTTGCTGATAATATATTTACTTGCGAGTATGTTTTCCATATGTAGTCGCCTAAAACATACTACACGCAAACATTTGACAGTTTCAAAATGGTTATTAATACCTTTACAAACTTTTTCTCGTCGGGTTGTGTAATTACTTCTTCTTCAAGTACTTCTCTAGTTCCTAAACATTTTCTACTGGAATATTTACGACAAAAATATTCCAATAATAAAGCCAAAGTGGTAATTTCGTTAGATAGAATTTCGTTGTGTAGATTCTGCGGGCCATCGTACGATGTTATAATTAGACGGCCTCTAGCGCGGTTTTTTATATTTACCTATAAAACATTTATCAGTGCTTTTATGTTGCTAAATAATTTACCAATTACTCGGTTCCTGTCTGATTTTCTTTTGGTTATAATCGGTCTTTGTATCAGAAAATGTATTGGAAATAAAAAAACATCAAATAAGAATGCTATTATGTGCAGTATTATTACACATATTTTAACTTTAATATTCATTTTATTGTGCCTGTACTGTATAAAATTATATTGATGCACATCTTTACATTTTTTTGATGTCTGATGTTACTGTAGTTTGACACTTTGACACACACAACTATGCTAATTGACAATTGATAAAAAAATTATCCATCAATTATTATAATATTGAATGGGGTTCACAATCTCATTGTATAAGAAGAAAATTTATAGTTAATTCGTGCATAGTCCCCTATAAGGGACGGGCTGTAACTAATTAGCGAATTATAATTTTTTTATATTACATAGAAAAATTATGTTCTTTTCTCCATAATCTAATTTACACCAAAACATAAATAAAAAATACTGCTACTTTATCGATGCACTAATGAGTTAAGTCGAATAAAGACAACTAATTTTTATTCTTATTTTTTGCGTTTCCGAACGTTTTAAGCGGAATAAAGACAACGTATTTTTTTGAAAAATGTTTTTATTTTTTTGCGATTCAAAACGTTTTAAATCGAATAAGAAAAATTAATTTTTTTAAAAAAATTTGCTGATGCTTGGGTTCTGCATGTCTCCATTGAGGCAAAATAGTTTTAATGCTAAGCACAATTATGCCGCAAGGACCCCGAAGTCGATTTTTGGAATTAACATGTGATGGGCACTTAGTGAAAAATTGCACCTCAACAATGAACAATTTTTGAAGAATATTTTACGTAGAATTTAAAAAAATATATGTTTTTAATAATTAAGTTATTTTTTTTGCAAATCCTAAACTTATAAAAACGCATAAGAAATGTGAAAAAGAAGAATTTTGTCAATTTACATAAAAACTATTAAACTTACAACAAAATTTCATATTAACTAATTTGTAGATCTCTAAAATCTGCATATTTTGGTTTTTGCTTCATTAAAAAATTCCAAAACACAAAAAAGATCGAATTTATATATATACTTTTCTTCCTGTAAGAGAAAATAAAAAGCAAATAGATGGCGCTATTGTGATGTCAAATGGGAAAAAGAAACCCACGTGGTCAGCGTCAAAACCCGCGAAATACGAAAATATGAATAAAAATTATAAAAAATAAAGCCAAATGTGGCAGACCTTTACTATTATACTATTAATATTATTTTATACTTTACTGCACTGTTGGCACAACATTCTTCTTATTTAAATAAATTTTTTTCAACATAAAGAACTAATAGTGAAAATATTAATATAAGTTTTAGGTTTCCAAGAAAGTTTCTGTTAAATTGTAAGGTTCCGCAAATGTAGAATGGTTGAAGACTCGTGGGTCGCAGGTCGTTTGTGGCGACATTTAATAATTCATAATAAGAGTGATGGAAATTTAATTTGAAAGTGTAGTTGTAATCAAAGTTTTACTGTATTGTAATCTGTCTAGCTTACCTGATTATTCATCTTGCAATCGATATTAAACAAAACTGCTGAATATCATTATTTCGCTAACGATCTGATGATAATAATCTGTGTAATAAATATTGAAAGGGTAAGTTTGTACATGTTTTAAAGATATAAGCTTATTTAAGAAACAGTTGCTCTTTCATTCTATTGCACAAATAAACTATACAGTTTTTATGAACAAACACATTTTTTCATAATTCAGTGTTCTTATAATTTACAATTTTTACATGAGGTTTTACATACTAGATATATGAAAGATTTAATTGATATAATTAGCTCTAAACCCAATGTGATGTTTCGTTACTCTTCCCTCACAATGAACAAAAAACATAAATTAAAAATACAATAAGGGATGAATAAAAGGATAAGGGGAATTGGGATTGAATATTTAAAAAATCTATCTTACAATAATATTGATTAAACATCAAAATATTTCACATCTAATTATTACTTTTTTTTCTAAATTTATATATCAATTGCTGTTTAGATGTAAAATAAGTTGATAGGATCTTAGTAAAGTACATTGTATACAAAAAATACTCCCACCTCTCGCAATTAGTTTTTTTTGTTTTTTAAATATTCTATTATTTACATACAGTCTCATTCATTTAATATCGCAAACATTATTTAATACAGTAAAGTAAATAAAATTTATATCCCGACTGTAGTTAAAAAAAAAAACAATTTACAAAATTACAACATTTTGTATACAGATGAATTCAGAAGTTCCTTGACGAAACAGAAGAAAATGATCAAAATAACACTTATATAAAACATATGTATATATTAAAAATAGCGTTTATAAAGTATGTATATGTAGATAGTAAATAGTACATAAGTTACCTAAAAACAATTCAACAAGCCCTTCAAAGTTTCTCTCTGAAGGTGCGTAACGGGTTTATTTTTCTGATGAAATAACACAAATGCAATCGTCTATGGAATATATCACACTAATCTAACGTTTCCCCAACTCTCAAGAAGCATACATTCTGTTTATTTCATGTTGGTAGCGTTCTTGGATGTCTTTCCTCTTCAGTTTGAAGGCGGCTGTTACTAGACCCATATCAGGTGACCACACTTCTTTGCATAGTTTTACTGCTGCCGGGATTTCAAATTTCTCTAATTTACCTAATAAATTTAAACAATCATTATAACGTTTTTAAAAATGTAATTGATTTTTTTTAATTACAGGCATACCAACTATTGCAAATAAAACAAATGCTGATTATGAAAATATAAATCTAAGTTTAAAAATTGATTTGCCTTTCTAAATTTCAAATAAAATAAATAAAGTTTATTGATATAATTTTAAATAAGTAAATAAGCTTACATTTCTTTCCATGGTCAGAAAGTTCTTGAAGTACAGCCTTCTCCATTTGCGCCATTCCGCAGAGTTTTTCAAATTCATCTGCAATTCCTTGTTTGGACGCGACATCTTCCAACATGTTTTGATTAGGCACAACTAATGCAACGCAATATTGCTTACTAGAATCTCCATACACACAAATATTATCAACTAATGGACACGTTTTCAATTCAGCTTCCACTTTGCCCAGCGATACATATTCTCCAGCTTGCAACTTAACCAAATCCTTCTTACGATCGATGATTTTAACAACACCGTCATCATGAATTTCAGCAATATCACCGGTTCTAAACCACCTCTTGCCATCAGCTTCAAAGAATTCTTCTTTGGACTTTTCGGGAAGTTTGTAATAACCGTTGCTTATGTTATCACCACCAATTATTACTTCACCTCTGGGATAAGGCTTGTCTGTTACTCTGTAGTGGCCTTCTTCCCAATTGACTAATTTAATATCGCAGACTGATGTGGCATGACCTACTCTTCCCAATTGTCTGTCCATGGCTACAAAAATCATAACATAAGCAACAATAAAAAAATGACAGCATAATACTAACAATCCATAATTGTGGCACAGGAAGTTGTTTCGGTCAAACCATATCCTTGAATAACTTTAAGACAAAGGCATAATTGAATTTGTTCGTGAGTATCTGGGGACAATGGGGCACCACCAGACAAGATAAGGCGCACTCTACCTCCTAATAATTGAGTTACTTTACTGAAAATTATTCTGCAAAATATAGAAAAATTATTAGAAATAAAATTTAATTAATATGTACAAAAACATACTTATCTATTAAAGGTGTGGAGTATCCCCTATTGCTCCAACAATTTTTGTATTCATAAGCAAATTTAAATAAAATTTTTGAAAACATTGCCCCTTTTCCTACTTTTTCTTGTATACCTTTAGATATTCTATCTAAAATAAGCTGTAAAAATATTTTTATTAGTAAGCCATAATAATTTTGGTATTACTTGTTACTTACAGGTACTGCTGTCATCACACTAGGTTTCAAAACGGAAGCATCGCCTTTTGTACCCTTCTTAATTTTACTTGAACTATCGATCATTGTAAGTGCACTGGAATAACCAATAGAGACACCGGCGCACAAGCAAACACTTTCAACAAGCAA
Source organism: Tachinus sp. AB-2021 (assembly GCA_030264575.1). Classification (NCBI taxonomy): domain Eukaryota; kingdom Metazoa; phylum Arthropoda; class Insecta; order Coleoptera; family Staphylinidae; genus Tachinus; species Tachinus sp. AB-2021. The sequence continues at coordinate 12,310 of JARJEC010136998.1, read as the reverse complement.
CTCAAATACGTGCGCCAACGGAAGGAAACCAATAAGACAATCATCTTCATAAATAAATGTGTTATCACAAAATGCTTTTATTGTAGCTATCAGGTTAGAGTGGACAATAATAACTCCTTTAGGAACGCCTGTCGAACCACTGGTGTACATAATGATTGCAACATCATCAGCAGTGGGCATAGTATTACCTAAAAATTTTATTTTTACATTTTTGTTTTAGGTTGTGCAAACAAAATGATTACCTATTCCAGATACGGAACCCATTTTTAATACTTCAGAAAATTTGTGGATCTTTACTTGGTGGTTAGAAAATTCAGAGTTATCCAATTCTTTAAGTTGATCTTCCATGTAAATTAATGTTTTCACACGTGGTGTCATGGACAAAATTTTCTTGAATTTAGGGATGAGATCATATGTTGTAATTACCGTGGTTACTTCAGTTTCATTAATACCGTGAGCAATGGCTTCATCTCCGAGGGTTGCATAGATAGTTACAACTATAATAAAAAAATCAATCAATAACCAATTTATTATAATTATTAATTATTAATAAGGATTTAACGTAAAAAATTAAAAACATAGAAATAAGATATGAATTTACAACAAATATTGTAATCGTTCTCCCGCATTCTGACCTTGTCAGCTTACCTGGAATATTTTGTTTGAATAATCCATGTGCGGCAATCATCCATTCGGCTCTTGTTTCAGCGAAAATTACAACGTTTTGTTTTGGTTGATTGCCAAGTTCTCTGACACCTCTTCCGAAGTTTGTGGCCAGCACATTTACTTCAGAATAAGTTTTCCATTGGTAGTTGCCCAAATTATACTGTAAATTAAAATGGTATTATCAATTTTTACATTTTTTAATTAAAGTTTATTTTTACTTAAATATTTTTAGAGGAACTTGAGAATTATAATTGCTGTAAGAATTATTTAAAAGCAAAATAACAACCTCAATGCACACGTGATTCGTCCAACAAAGATAACATTTCTATGCAAACGAGCTATTTCAGTTACCGAGAGCTTGCGAAGTCGGAACAAATGAGAAATTCTACATAATACAGTATTGCAGAGTTTGATAAAACTTGTTGTGGAGCAAAAGTGTGCCGATTCTTCAACAATAAAACGGCGCTCTCCATCCCGTGGTTTGTTCTAGAAAACAATGCGTGTAGAAAATCTGGGTAATTTAGCAATCACTTTCAAAAATTTGCTTTTGAAGGTATTGAACAGAAGCACTCTGGCCGTAAGACTTTGTGTGGCTCACACCACACATCGCACACCAAAACACGGTCAACTAAAAAATGAAGATTTTTTAGTTACTCATATATTCGGATTCTACAAAGTAGCAAAAACAATCAAAACCGATTCATCAACATCTTTATTCTTAACAGTATAAAAGAAATAACAGTAAATAGACAACAAAATTTTCGACATTTTGTGTTGCTATATTTTGATCTAAATGGCCTTAACGGCCCAATTTGTATAGATAATTTGGCCAATCCCTCCCCAACTACCTTTAAAGATCAATATTTAGGCTCTCGTGGATGTAGATCGGCCTAGTAGAGGTAAGACTTGCGTCGTACTCCGTTGTGGATCCTCCGATTAAGTTAATCTTTATAGATCGTGGTTCGAATTTTAGCCATTGTTAACAATTTATATTAAAATCCAAGACCTACCTTCGGTCAATGGTCGGAGTCTAGCGCTCTCGTTCAGAACTTCGGACTGTTGATTACAACATACCACCGTGATCTATATTGAGTAGAACTTTATAATTCGCATTTATACCTCTGTTTGCGCTCCCAAGTTAATACTGGCCATGTATCTGATCCAGTAACTGTAACCTGTTGATCTATATATCGCCCGACCAGTCTTGCAGCTATATACTACAAAATTTAGTAATGTCGCTTGCGGAATTTTTCTCTGCAATTGCCTCAGTGGAACTGCGCCTATATACCACACATAAATAGTACATAGGTCTCCATGAGGTCTTCCAAGACGGCAAAAAGGCACTTAAATGTTTCGGTTCATTATGTAGTGCTTCCTGCCACTTGGGTCTATCTTGAACTTATCACAGGTTATTGGCATAGATTGGTTATCTTTATTAGTCTATCTATAAATTATCGGAGCCTTCGCGTATTTTCTCTAAGAGATCAAATTTGCGCGTTTCAAATCCGCCATTTAACAGCACCCCAGACTCGTTGAAGCATAACATCCCTAATTCACCTCCGTTGTTGCCAGGCGCTTCCACAAATTTCGCCTACAATTTTTGCATTGCCTGTTGAGTACTAGTTTTGGGTAAGTGTGTTGAAACGACGTGCGTTTGTGACAGCACGCGCATAGTTGTTAGCTTGTGTAGTCAACTCTCCAATCGCAATCTGAAGTCGTGTCTGTTGCAAAAAAGAGAAAACAGAGAATGTGTGGTCGTAGCAACGCACAAACAGTGCGATACCAGCAGCAGATAAAGCGTCAGAAAGTTGATACAAGTGGCCGTTGAAGTACAACGTGACCACGGGGAACAAGGAGTTTTTGTTTGGGACTGTACTAGATAATGGGAGAGGGATAGGTTAACGGCCGTGAGCTCTTGAAGTTGTGCCATTTCAGTCATTCATTGAGGAGTTCGGTTCCAATAAGCCGGTGCAACAGCGTAAAAATATTACTTTCTTCGACGTACCTTTCTCACTCGTCTCATTTCTCGGAATTGTGTCTTAGCCTCCACATTCACTAGACCTAAGCATAGCATGTGCTATTTCTTATCTGAAATTACTTAAAATCTCGCATTTAGGTGGACAAGACAAACCCCGTACTTTAGAAGAACTTAAGTAGAGCGAAAAAGTGCACCCACCAAACATTATTTTCCAAACATAACTCATTACACTTTTATGCCAATAAAATTTTTTAATTTAAAAAAACAAATATTTCAAAAAAATGTCTATTCCTCGTTGTCACCCTGAAACATGCTGTCATGCGTGTTGACAACCGCCGTTTTAGCAGAACGAGAAAATACAACCGCTGAAGAATTAGAAACTTGGTGCTAGTACTAATAATAACTGGAGCACTAATAAATTTTCTGCCAGCAGCCGCTTTAGCATCAGCAAGTATTCTGATGCCAATAGTCAGTGCAGAAAAGAGAACAAGAAAATGTGACACGAGCAGACGCTCAATCGCCCGAAAGTGCTTTTCTAACTGTGTCTAAGATCACAAAAAATGATTTGTACCAGCAGTCGTTTAAACAAGGATCAATGGCAAGGCCCGAAAATGTAGTGCCAGCAGCAAGGTAGAGTGACAGCAGAATCATCGCGCGTGCTATAGTAGTTTGGAATAGAGGACACCCAACAAAGTCCGCTCCGAAAATATCAACTTCCAGGCATTTCGGCAATTATAAGTGAGTGCGTGTGCTTGTATTTTTGTTGTTGACTTGTGTAAGAATCTCTTAGCTCAAACAGTTGGGAAGCAACAAATGCAAGCAAGAAGCTCAATAGACCACCACATTGTCAACATTTTAATATTTTCCAAGAATAATAATAAAGTGTCAGAAAGTATTGTAATGATAAGAGATCCCTGAGGACACTCTTAATATCCTAGAAACGGTATTTCCTACTCTGACAGTAATTACAAAGAAACGGCGCATAACATATAGTGCCGTAGCATTTGAAATATCTCTCGTAATGTCGAAATTTTCGAGATCAATTAACACTGCCACAAAGCATTTTATTTCGAGAAATTCGCGTTGAATAAAAATTTATAGGTTGGTTAACTGGGTTCTGTGAATCTCAGTGTTCTTGGGAAACACAAGTTCGCTGGTATATGTTACACCAGTCGATTATTAACCACCTTTCCAGTAATTAATCATTCTCATATATCGGATAAGTTATGAGGCACCCGGAGATATATAACATATTGGTCCTATTTAAGAAAAATGTAAAAGCAATGACAAAACCAATGGTTCTCCAAACCTAGCAGAGGTAAACAATATTATTATCAATGTTCAATAATAGAAGATATAGTACGAGAAGAAGAAGAAACTAGATTTGTATTAATTTAAAGTCTTTGTGATGAGTAAACGGCTCAACTGGTCGAGCACTTTTCGTGAGAAAGTAAATATTATCACTACCATGAAAGTTGCATTTTGGAAACAATGCATTTACTTCATATCACAGCTTCAATCTTTTTCTTTCATTACAAATATCACAAAAGTTTGTTATCAGAAAAAAATTTATACTTAATAATCATAAATATTTCATTACCTTTTTGAAAACTCTTCCATTAGATTGAACTTCATCCTCTTCGCCCTTAATTTCTCTTGTACCCAAACACTTTTTGTTGGCGTACTTCTTGGCGACATGTTCCAACATACCCGCCATGGTACTGATGTTTTCGCGCACGATTTCGATGTGTATCCGCTGTGGTTCATCTAATGATTTCCAAGTGATGCTGCGCGTGTCTTCCGATATTACTTTAGCCTATTGGAACAAGATAATCATAAATACATATGGAATTAGACAAATATTAAACAAAACTTGTTTTAAGTGAAATTATCATAGAAATATGGAAAGAAAACATATTACTGTATCCTTAGTTAATATTTTAGAAACATATTTTTATCTTTGTAGAGATTACAACCTTACAACATATTAAGCATACTCTTACTATTTGGTAGGGTAATAAATAAATAAATTAATTAATTTAAAATGCTTCCAACAAAGAATATAATATGTAACGTCATAATATCAACATTTGTTATAATATAAACAAACGCTCTTTTTTACTTTATTTATTTATTTGAGCCTGTAGCTTGTTACGTCGCGTTTGATAATTGCAAATATAAATTAGCTTCGAATTAAGATAGCTTCAATTAAAACAAGTTTTCTCTCGACTTATAAATACATATATAGAAATGAATAAATATAAAATAAAATTCATAAGTGTTAATCCATGCTGATGGTTCTATAAAATACGGGTAAAAGTTAGAAAATGTTAATAGCAAGGCATGCGATGTTTAACTGTTAGTAAGTAATTACTGGCATATCTAAGTAAATTAAGCAGAAAATATGATTATGTACAGCAAGTAAACCTGATGCTATTAAAAGCCAATCCAGAGAATATTAATTAATCGTTCCAAAATTAAATTACGTTAAAATTAATTGAAACAAATATAAATTGTTTATGATGTTAGATTAGTATTCTCAATGGATTAGTGCTTGTTTTTATTTTAATGTGTTTAATTCATTCTAATGCTAATCGATAAAAAATAAAATAATGTATAATTCACCTATTGTTAGTTTGGTTTAAATGTTAATTTCCAATTTTTCCATAAAAATATCAGCATATAGTATTATTATTATATTAAATATAATTTTGTTTATGTATCAGTGGATAATTATTATGAAAAATAAATAAAACATTTTGGTTGCAATTTTACAAGGCAGACGATTTATAAAACAATACAATTTTTAAATGAAAATTTATTAGAAAAAACGCCCACATTTTCCGTAAATTATTGAATTTGTACAAAATCACATAGCTGAAATCATGTCCAAAGCCCCGTATAAAACATCAATGCCATTCGAAGGAAAATGTTTGTTATATGTATGAAATATTGTATAAAATAATTTAATTCATATTTTATGTAATGTTTCAAAAAATTTGCCGTTGTGACGGACCTTGAATTGCACAAAATTTGTGTATGGACATAAGTTGTTAAAATATGTTAATGGCAATGTGAATCTTGAAAAAATATATTTGTACCATTAAATATATAACCTCGAGTCATTCTGGCAAGTCACCAAAACGCACTTTTCACAATTCCGATGTGCAAATTCTTTCGGTTATATTTATGCAGCATTGAAAGATATTTAATAAATAAATAAATTTCATATTTATATAAAACGTGATAGTTTAATGAGATTTTAATTACAAATCAATACAATCTCCCACATCTATTATTATGAATTATTATATGTGTTTATATAATTATGTACAAAGTTGACATTAAATAAATAATTAAGCCTTTGCTCAATCATAAAATTATTTTTAAAAAATGGACACATATTGCAGCAATTAATTTATTGTATGCAGTTTGTGCAATTACGCGCCATAATAAATTATCGTTTGATAACGTTTTACAATAATTGTATGCTCAGACAGTGTTAATGAATGAAACGATGAAACAAAGCGCAAATGTATTGTGGAAAAACGCATGGGCGTTTTATCAGGTGTTGTATTAATCTCGTTTGTCTAAAAATAGCTCGACTAGTTTTCGCATGCAGACAAAAAACAAATTATTTCCTACATTTGATGTGCATAAACATATTTAATGTTAATTGCATAGACGATAAACATGTCGACACAGTCACTGTCGATGATTTGTAGATAAAAATAGTTGCAGACGTGAGTTAACTTAATTCGACAGAAAATTTATTTAATTTAATTCAGATAATATTTATACTCATTTGATATACACCGCTCAAAATCGTTAATAGTTATGCTAGAGAAAATTTAAGCCAATATACGTATGAAGTGTAAATTCAGAAACACAACTGAACAAAGCAAACAGGAGGAGACTAAGCAAGATCCATTTAACAAAAACAATGCATGGCTAATTTGATTATAGTGAACGCTTAGCGTTGAAGACTACAGAAGCTTTGGAGAATATTGAATAAACTGAATAATACGTTAAAAGGCATTTGTGCATAGTGAAATGCACAAATCATGTCCATTTCTATCCATTTTATGCAGCGCCGCCGAGCTTGAGTACAAAATCATTCGATTTCGAGTAAATTTTTGTTTATTTTTATGGCTCCTAATCAAACTACAACTCTAATAAAAAATAGTGGCTACTACTCGAAACTTCGTATTCAACCGCAATCAGACTTTTTGCAACTCAAATACTATGATATGATTTAAATATATTATTTAAAATTGTTCTGACCCAAACAGAAATCAATCCAAATCACATCAAACTGAGCAAAACGTTTGATTGGGTTAGACCAGGTTGTCGTAGCCAAACAGATTTTAAGATAACAAACCAAACACTCGATATTGATTAAAAACGGATAAAAATATGTCAGACGAAACAATACGAAGCGTGCGATTGGGCATTCGTGGTATGGTGCGATATCATTCCAACGGAGTGATAAAAAACTGTCAATAATACCCAAATCACATCAAGATTCCCCATTCACAACACTCGATTTGCTATTGCTATCAAGTTTTTTGGCCGAATGGAACTCCCGTGAATGCGCAGCTTTGTACTATTACAAAATAAACAACCAATCAAAATTATGTCAGACGAAAACATTCTATCAAGATATCTAGTACGTTTTTTGTTTGATTGCTTTCTAAAGGCAAGATATATTAGAAAACTCAAGAAAAACATTTCACAAAATTATCAATAAATTAAAGACTGCCAATAAACGAAACCGTTATTGGTACTTTCTAATTAATTAAATTCAGAGGAACAAACCGGAATCTTGAAAATTTCATTAGTGTTAACCAAAAGAATCAAATCTATACTTTTTATCTGCAACTTGTATCCAAATTTAAATACTCCATTTTTTTTTTAAATAACGATTTTTTATAGTTTTCAGACAACTTTAAAAAAGTAATTTCAGACAACTTTTAAAAAAGTAAGGACTTTAAACAACTTTACACTACGCAAAGTTACCGTTAGTAATTCAGGTAATTAAGTTGTCATTTCTACAATTGAGTACTCTTGTGAAGGATACTTAAGAAATCTAGTTGTTCCTATGCAAGTAAGCAACTATCATTAATGCAAGTATTTTAGCTTAAAACTGGAAAGAAAAAACTCAAAACGTTATTAGACATTTATCAAAAACCTCATCCACTAGAAGTGCATTTCAGCTAGTTTTTCATAATTTTCAATTCACAGTCCTACTGAAGAAGTTTTATATTCTACAGAAATAATAATGGAATTGAAGATGGCGCTGTTTTGAAAAAATCAATAGCTTATAAAACATTGGAAATCTTATACCATTTCGTTATTGAGATTTTAACCTCCAACCATAGCGCATTAAGCTAGCGCTCTGTAACATTTACCAATCTAATTCAAAACTGAACATACTTTTTCGTCAGAGGGAGTCCGTAACTACATGAACAATATCCTTATATCCACTACACTATGTGGCAGCCACTGAACAAAAACGCGTGAACATCGCGCAGTAAGAACATGTACAGAAATGCGGCTCAACGTGCAAACACTATTTAAACGGTAGACAAATATTCTGTTACTTATGTGTTTCTTTACATGTTAAACTGTGTACTATTGCCTGTCGGACAGCACAAGAGTATGTGTATTAAAATTTGGGCAACAAAGGTCAGCCGGCTTACTGGTTTACACGTGCTTTTATTACTCTGTGCTTTCGTTGGCCAAACCTTAACGTCAACATTACACTTTTCAAGTTGGACGGTATGAATTTAACTCTTTATGTTTTCTCCTTTAATATTACATTAAATTATATGACGCTACTAGTACGTCGTGATGATGACGATTCAATAATGTTAAGAGCATCTCATGTATACAACCGACTTAGCGTGGCCTATGGAAGGCGTTTTCGCGCAATTATAGAAAAGGACGCACAACACGAGAGAAGTCCAGAGACAAAACTAGCGCTGGTTTTGTCTATGAGCATACTCTAGACCTCTCTCGTGTTATACGTCCCTTTCTAGCGCGAAACCACCTTTCACAGGCAACGATGAGTTGGTTATTGGTTGCGCGAGATATTCCAGTTCTCCTGTAGAGACGAATATAGTGCTTAAACATCTCACATCTTTTCGAAAAACAAAGCGCCAGAATTGGCATTGAAAACAAACTACTTATTGTCGTGTGATTCCCCTGAATTGTACAGAACTAGAATGCGTTTTCCCTACTTAAAGACAGTTCGACGTGTTAGAAGAGGGCGCTGCATACGATGTATCCCATCCTCTTCTTACTCATTAAATGTAATACACGCGTAACATTATTTAATTATTAAAATAATAGAGCTGGTTGACACTGCGTCAGAGCGTAAGGTTAGTACATAGTACCGCAGGAATCTCCCCTTAATATTCATTAATTATTTTTCAACAGAGCCGTTTATGATATCATTCCAGTTAGATATAATTCAGTGTGCAATTCAAATGCCGCATTTATTTCTAGAGCACATGCAAACCCGGACTAAAAGTTAAAATCTAGTGATCACACGAGTCCAGTCTTGCCTCGCTTACTCGTGATATGCATGAAATGCGATGATGAAAACATTGGTGAATCTGTTCAATTTAAAAAATAATACTTCCCAATTTCTGATGGCAAATTACTTTAAAGTTTGCATTACATGTTTCGCTCGCTTAGCGTAAACGTAAAAGACAATTTTCCCGCAATAAAATTGCTTTTTACAAATACTTGGTCAAAAGTATATTCGATAATCGAACTATGCCAGCTCGTTTTTAGTAACTTTGCTTAAATATCTTCAACTTAGACTTCCCTAAACAAGAATTGTAGTAAAATTAATAAATTGCAACCAAAATAATATTATTATAATTCAATCAAATTCTCATGTAAATGATTTTACTAACTACCCATAAACCAACCACCCATGTATCAAATAATCAAGGCAATTTCTTCATAATAAGATTATTAAATGCCCTCATAGTAATAAATATTAATTGATTGCTAATTTATGAAATCATATGCAATTTACGCATTTTATTTGCAAAATGTGTTTATGTAACTAAATTAGAATAAATAAATACAAAGTCAAAAGTGCAAAGTATCTTAATAATTATATTTACTTAATTACATTTCAAAATAAATTAAATATTGATATGATGCAAAAACAATAATCATCATAGCATATTAAAAAAATAATTTACGTGGAAAATTTTATGGTAGTGTTATTAAAGTTGTTATTATTAGTAAGGCACGTTTGAAAATTAAGCATTTTAATTATCACATCCGCTTTAGGAGCGAAATTGATATACACGAAACATGTTTCGTATCGAATTGCATATGAAACCACAAATTACGCATTCCAAAAACCCAATTGTTTCTAAATAAAACACCAGTTTTAAAATATCACTCTTCATAGATTGACATCATTATACCATTAAAATAAAAATATCCACATTATCGGGTGAATATACCTTGTCAATTTGTTTGGCTTTCGCCGGCGTTTTATTACTATTATCCTTAATTCCAGTTAAATCAATGCTAACATCGGTATTTCCCTGCTCCTTTTCTGTAGCCACAATCGTAGCCTATAAATAAACTCATCAGCGCACACATATCAAGAAAAAATGTCCACGCCCCCAACACAGAGCCCAAAAAACAGCAACCCCCGGATGGGATATAGTTTTTAATAGAATGGGAATGGTTCATGAAGCACCGGTCATAATGTAAAATAATAATAAAAATACAATTTGGATTAAAGCGGAATTGAATTGTGTTATTGCGTTAGGGGTTTTCCATACCACAAACAGAAATCGTACAAGTGAGTGTGCAAATGAATGCTTGTTTGTTTTGTTTTACATTGCAAAATACAAATACAAATAATGAAAAAAAATAAATAAAGACACGCAGGTGAAAAATTAATTTAATTTATTTTTTTGAAAAGATTTCAACTTCCTTAATAGCTATTTTTAATGTATTCACTTTTTTCGGTGAATTGCCATTTCACACAAGGGCATGTAAATCCAACCATCTTAAAGATAATTTTTAATAATACTGGGTGCGGCAGGAATAAAAAAAATAAAACTGCTACAAGCCAAAAGGCGTCGTCCCTTTCTAAAGGGGCAAAGTTTTCAATATTTTCTATCAGCTTTTCTTCTTCTTCTTCTATAACAATTATAAAAAATCTTCTAACAAAAGTTGTAGGGAGTACGATTCTCTAGAAGCTTTAAATGATTTTTTTGTACCTCAAAAACCGACCACAAACGTGAAATTTGGCGGTTTGGGGCTTCGAGGAGAAAACTATAGCAAACAGTGAAAAATTTTGTCTCGTAATCAATTTTGTTATTTTCAACCTACCCACTGGCCTAGCTATAATGTTTTAAACTTAAAATAAAAAAATGTAAGTTGCTTCGGCCACATAGCAGAAGTGATGCTTTTTTGATTTATTTATTTAACGTCGGTCTATTTCTGTCATCTATGGCCTAATCATCGACGTCCGAGGTTAACCATATCTGGAAATTTTGCGGCTAATTCAGAAATTCCAACTAAATTTCACGTGCACGCAACATCCGGGTAGTACACGGGACCTAGACCTAGTCCAAATGCACAAATGACTTTTCTTAACCTGAAAAAGTCAACCCTCCAAGTAAGGACTGCCCTGAATCGAACCCGGGCTCCTTGAACAGCAGTTCGCATATTAACGTTTGTAACAGACACCGACAAATATTGCTAATTAACTTGTCAAATTCGATTTGTTTATATTGATGTTACTCCATCTCAATTCTACTCAGCGATTTTACATCTTCTCTCTCTGTTTCGCGCCAGTTTAATGCATTTGACGCGTATAAAAACTGACGCAAAAGAGAGAAAAGATGTAAAATCGATTAGAGGAATGGAGTTCGATTAAAAAGCGTAACGCTAAATTTCACCTTGAAAAAATTGCCCCCGAAGAAGTATTCAAAAGTATTTCGTGACTCCTCGTACTATTCTGTTTCAATCTCCCTTCAATATGTAAGCTATTTCTATTGCAGCCGGTATAAACTAAATTCTAAAAGCTAATTTATATGGTTAAACGCAAAAAGTAAAAAAAAATGGTATGATAAAATACAAAAAAGATATACAGTTTCTATTTTTTTCTACTGAGGACCTCTAGTATAAATCACCTAACCCAGCCGATATTTGTGATACTCCGGAATTTTCAATTGGTGAATTCCATAGTTCCCTAGCATAAATAAATATTTAAGCAACCCTCAATAGCATTTTAGACCAACTACCATACGAATTTATCTTTTTTTGTAAATACATATATCTACTCTAGCCCTCTTAATATTTGTTATATTAGATGATACAGGATGCTATTTTTTGACTAATGTATTTTTAAGTAATCTGATATTAAGAGACAGAGGCTATCATAAACAGCCAATAATTGTTTGAAAGTCTATGTTTTGCTTTATTAAAGAACAATTTTCTATTGAAATGGGTGATTTTACTCAAAGAGAAATAGCAGAGGTCGTTTTCGTGTATGGGTTTTGTAGAAGCCGTTGGTTTTATAGGTCACCTAACCGAAAAATCGCAAATCATCAGAGGACTTTACTTTAGCCTCTCGCAGAATGGGCGAGGTTGATCTTCAACGAGCTGTTGGGGCCA
>JARJEC010136989.1:0-14353 GCA_030264575.1 Tachinus sp. AB-2021 | reverse complement strand
TAGATAAAATTAAAATAGAATGCTCTAAATCGACTGAATGTTGCAACAATTAAAATGAATCTCTGTATAAATGTGGCGGAAACTAAAATCATGGTTTTTAATAAGGATGAAGTAGACAATGATTGTATAATTAGTTTGAACGGTGACCGTTTGGAGCAGGTGGATGGTTTGTGTGTTTGCGAAAAATATTTAATAAAAATGGCAGTATTGATGGTTAGTTTGAGAGACGCGCAAATGCATCGCGGAAAATAGTTTGAAGTATCTGTATGATTGCAAAAAATGAAACATTGCCTAAGGAAGCAAAGATGGCAAAATACAAAAGTGTGTTAATACTAACTTTGCTATATGGATCTGAAGAATCAGGAGAAACAATACTTGTTCTACATTTGAATGCGGTATATTTTACAGCGCGACAACTTTAAATGATTTGATGTAAAGTAATATTTTGTTACATAAACTTATAGGTCGATTCTGTGCAAACCTATAATACTTACAGGAAATATCTGAAGAATTTACGGGTCTAATAAAAAGAAATTTGCAATTCTGTGCGCTTCTATTGCTTACAGATTCTCGAAACTTTTGTAAATAATTACGGCTGTCGTGGGAAATATACGCATATATATATATTCAATTACCTTGACTACCACCGGTGCTTATGATGTGTGCACAGAATTGCTTATTTAAGATATTCTGTATGACCACGAGTTATGGACCATAGCGCGCTTATAGATTTACAAATTAGAAGCTTAAAGGACGTGTTCACAGAATCGATTAATTATGATAATACAATATTTCTCATAGATATCTGTACGTGCCCAGCTTAATATTTTTGCATGTTTTACCGCATTTCCGCACATTATTTTCACACTGTGTGTAAAAATCCACATACTTAAAACTGACAACTGGTTTGTTTGTATAGTTCAGGAGGTTAAAAAAGTTAAGTAAGAACGGTTGGACCGGGGCACTTAAGAATTGTCCATGGAAATACTCGAAAGGACAATGTTAGATATGAGTGGGAAATTAATGAATGATGTGGTTTAAAAGTAACACTAATAGAGCAGTACAGAAAAAGTATATTACGTTGGTTTGGTCATATTGAGAGAATGAGTGAGAATCGAGTGACAATGCAAATATACAATGGAAAAATACTTTGATCGAAGGTACCATATAAGAGTGGGCTAGATCTTCTAACTGAATGCCTGAATAAAACAAAATTAAAAATGGAAAAAATAAGAGAGCGTGCATGACTAGATGTATGGATGTTGTAGAAACGAAAGAAGTATGTAAGGATTAAAAGAGTGCTAACTAATTTTAAAAACGAAAGATATTGTATTTTGTGTTACTGCCTACCCCGAAAGTTAACGGCGTGGCTTGGTATGTATGTATGTAAAAAGGCCAAATTAGTGTAAACACAACATTTATTTATTCCTCTAAAATTTTTAATTTAAACACTGCTTACGTCATGTACAACAATACATACGCATATAGATCTACATTTTTACCGTATTATAACAACATACCATGTAAAGCAATTTTAAATATTATTTATTCTAGTGTTTTTATTACTTTTAATTTCTTAAGTTCCTTGAGATTACTTGAGAATGACATATTATTGAAACGATTCGTCTTTTACATCTTTCATGGCATCTGTGATATTTGTTTGTAAGTTTTATGTATTTACTTAGTGAATAGGTTATGCCACCGAAGTATTTTTCAATTACTGAAAAACTCTAAAATAAAATATACTCCATACTCTGATCACAATGCAATAATTACCACACGGAACATCAAACATAACAAAAATGAATACATCCTAACAAAAAAATTCAAATTTAATTATGACAATATTTAGAAAACTTTTGTAAAACATATAAAAGAAAATGAGATAGGAAATTTATGCTTTATGAGGAGTTCTAAATAACATAACCGAGTCCAACATCAGAGAAATCAACCTCAAACACAAAGAAGAAAATAGCTGGATTAATGCAAAAATATTTGATGACATTAAAAGGAGAAATGGTCTATATAAAAGACACAAACAAAATTCAACAAACAACATTATTCAACACAAATATCTATAAATGAAAACCCAAGTAAATAAAAAAGTAAATGAAAGAATAAAAACATACTACAACAGAATAGAGCGGGTCCAAAAATGCAACGAAATAAATCAATTAATAAAAAGTATAAGAAACAAAAAAGACATCAAGATAATTATGCAAAAAAATGGAAAATTAACTGCACATACTAAAAACATAATTAATACAATCAATAACTATTTTATAGATATTGGAAAAGAACTTGCAACCCAAAAAATAAATATCAATACATCGCCTACATTAAATACATTAACAGCTTCGGCCAACTGCTACCTTTAATCATACCAACGAAAAAGAAATCGAAAATATTATAAACAAATTAAAAGATAGAAGGGCTCCAGGAAAAGATAAGATAACAACAGAAATCATTAAAGCACTAAATACTAACATAATACCAATTCTCATTGATCTGATCAATAATGTAATGGAACAAAGTATATCCAGAATGTCTAAAACCAACAATAATAATTCCTATATTAAAAAACGGTAATAACAAACTGCCAGGAAACTGAAGACATATTGCACTATTATCGACTGTTGTCATCTTGACCATGTTATATACAATAGATTACTAAAGCATGTAGAAGGACATAACATCATCCATACGCGACAATGTGCATTTCAAGAACAAACTGATACAGGGCCTGCAGTAACAGATGTACTACACAATTTATATAATGCACTTCAGAAAACAAAGCCCTGATAGTGTTCGTAGATATGAAGGCATTTGATACTATAAGTAAGAAAAAGCTAATAAAAACTACGTTAAATTGGAATACAAGCAAAAGAACTTAATTTACTAGAGACCTTCTTAGAAAATAGACCTAAATAGAAATAGAATAAAGCGCAGAAAAGCCGCAATTTTCACAGGAAAAAAATCCTAATTCGTAATCGATCGGAATTTTTCCGTAGAATCTAAAAATGCTCTCATTTTTACAAATTTTCTTTGTATTAGTCGAAAAATCGACAAAAAAGGTTTTTCATGTTACTTGCATATCTAAAAAGTAATTCATTTTAAATACTTTCTATATATGAAATAAAACAATTTACTATGTTTTTATCAAGAATTTATTCTCTCGAATAAATTACTATTTACGGCTCCACTAGAGCCTTCTACGGATGTTACAAGTCATATAATTTGGTTAAAATGGTTCAAAACTGAAATTATTTTGAAAAATAATTTTGGTCGATGTTACATTAATACCCTCTGCAGGGTTACCAAAGTGGGTCCACATCTACAACAGCAAGTATGTCTGCTCCCATCTCACAATTCCACAATTTGTCAAACACGATTTTCGTTATTAAAAGTTTGTTGGATTTTTTCAGTCAATTTTAATGTAGTTACAAAACGCAAAAAAACTTTTTTTGGCTGTTATGTACGTTTAGGATATCGTTCTGCGCAAAACCGCTCAGCTGCGCGAATATTTTGACGACACTTGCCGAGTATCACCAACATATCAAAACCGTGACGACTGAAACAAATTATACTTATTTTTTAGTAGATATAATAAATAAATTTTAATTAAATTGCTACAAAACTATTATACATTTGTTTTTAATATACATCTAACGATATCATACAAATATCTAGTTAAAATGAAATAAATATTAGATAAAAGTGATAAAACATTTTACTTAAACTTATATTTTAATATAATTGCCAGCAAATTTTACACACATCAATCAATATGCGTACTATAGTATTATTATATAATTAAAAAATACCAGTTATTTTTTTAAAATAAAATTATGAAAAACCGTTTTACAAAAAAGCAAAATCATTTGAATTAAAATTTTAACGATTTCAAGCAAAACTGCTTTATTTTCATATTTTCTATCTAATAGCACCACCCACGCATGGCCTACTTTGTTGTTTAAAAAGTAAAATAAATAATTTGTTCAAATGTTTTTTGCTGGGGTTTTTAATATTTTCGGTTGACTTTATAAAAAAAGTTCAAACAAAACACATGACCGATGGTCACATTTTAAATTACAAAGTTGGAAGCAGGTGCGCCTCCTAGCGGTCGTTTTTGAAAATTGCAAATACTTTTATAAAATTCTTCAAGTAGGTTATGGTTATAAATATTTTATCAAAAGTTGTAAGTCGCGTTTCTCAAAAAAAGTCTGGGACGGATGATCTAATACACCCATTATATACAGGTTATGTACTTTCTTAATTTGATTTGTTCTATCTTTATTTAAGCATATACAACGTCGGCGTAACTATATGTAGATAGTATCAATGAACGCGAAATGAATTTGTTTAGCTTTGTGGTCCAGTCGTTTCTATAATTATAAAAGTCTTAATTTGCAATAACTTGACCTTTTAGGAGATTAATTAAATTGTAACCTAAAAAAGTTTAAAAAAATATTTTTGAAATTCAATCGTATTTAGTATACTTGTGTGTATTGGGGGTAGATGTGCGCTAATTAAGTTTCCGCAAAACATCTCTGGAAATCCTGCTTGGATAAATCAGATACAATTACGGATTACCTCGAACTAAGTTTCAAAACCGAAATGTCCACAGTTCTCGTGTTGATACTAAATTGGAAATTTGTAAATGGTAAACATGGAATATGTTTGTTTGTAACATTAATTAATCTAATATTAAAGTTAGACGGATTTAGTCATATATATCTGATAAATTATTGAACTATCATAATAAAGCAATTTGTGTTACCACTATAATAGAACTTTCAACAATTTAACAATAAAGTGTTGTATAAAAAAATCATTATAATAAAACTAAAAAAAAATAATTGATTAAACTTCATAATAGTCATTATTAGAGCTAGGACTTCTAATGCGTAAAAATCTGCAAAATAAACGAATAAATAAACATTAAAGATCACCAAAATAAGCATAAAAAATCATTTTTTATATAAAACTCTTAATACAATTATGAAAATATAAAAAAATAACAAAAGAAACAAAATTTAAATTCAAATAATAATAATTTGACAATATTAATTATATGCACATCAGCTTTAAATTAATATACAAAGGGCTTCATCTCCATATCACGAACCTAATAAAAAAACTGTTATTTTTAACAAATTGTTTTTTTTTCTTCAATTTTTTTAAATTTCTTCAGCTAGACAATAATCCTGTAATTAATGGAGATTTGATAAAACGGTCGTTTGGGATGCCACTGTTGAAAATCTGTGAAAGTAAATTATAGTCCAAATCTAAATAGATATATGAGGGATTACAAAATCAATTTGTAAGGTATAATTTCAATCATCTTTTGCAAGGTATCTTTATGCACCTCTTGTCACTATACTTTCAAAATGCCAAGCCCAGGAGATGAAGATTGCAACTTTACAATAGCATTATTATACGATGTTTGTATAAACATCAAGTAGATATTGCTGGGGAGTATTATAGTCATGTTAAAACTATGATAAAATTTGGGCCATTATGTGGTGAGAGGTTTTTTAATTGTTTGAATAATTTTATTCATTAATAATTGAAGAGCTTTTTTTAAACGCAATTTCTGCTAAACTTTAACTATTTAATTAGAGATGGCGTTCTAATCATTCTTTAAAATGCTGTTTATTTACGGCAAGTTTTACAGTCGACGCGTATTTTATCAATGTTAAAAATGCATTTAAAAATTGAGTATATTTTCAAAACGCAGTTTCTACGCAAAATATTATTGTTAACTTATTTTATTTATTGAAGTGTATTTTTTTAATTTTTAATTCTGTTCATTTATATGATTACAAATTACATTATAATTTTTATATTAATACAGCATTAAATTGTTAAGTCAACCACATTAATTTTAATTAATTTTGTTTCTCTTCCGTCTTTAATGTATTTAGTCTTGTGTCGTTAATTAATTGTTCTTTTTTTGATTTGAAGTGAAGGAAAGTGAAACTATCCGAAACGTTCTCAAATTAATAATGTTTAAGATATAGTAACTAAAAAAACATAAAAAATAATGTTTTGTTTTTGAACACAACACCTGTACCAAAACTGTTTTTTACATAAATTTACTTTTTTTCCTGAATTTTATTTTTTTCAATGTTTTTCTGACTAATTCGAATTGCATATAATCTTCCAATCTTCAAATTGCTTTTGGTGGTATAAAATAGCTTAAATGCTATTCTTGAACAATAACCACAAAAGACTTACGTATTGTTATCTACAAACTCTTTTTACGTGCTGAAACTTTTGGTTAGATACTTTGCTGAGAATTTTGAAGCTTATAACTAGTTTTTTTTTGTTCCTTTTTTTTTTGGAGCTTTAATATTGTGCCGAATTGCTTTTTTACACCAACTATAAAAGTATTCTATTCTATTCAAAAGTAAGTAAGTAAGTGTTCTTAGTTTTCAAGGCTTTTCTTAATTAGTGCTACATTTCAGTGGCTTGAAATGACGTCTACTTTCTTTTAAATTGTTTTTGTGTTTTATATTATCTTTGCAATTTCTATTAGTCCAAGAATTGATATTGTTGTGTACCAATTACTAACCAGTTCAGAAATCTTTGTAGAAATGGCTACCTACAATTTATTTTTAGATGTCTTTGGTAATTTTCTTGTCTCAAACTTACTTTTACATGTTTTGTTATCCATTTTGTGGCTATCTAGTATGTCTGCCTCTAATTTGAAGCTTCAAAATTTGCAAAAGTTGGTTCTTTTGTTTTTTTGTATAAACTGTTACTTATAAATTATTTTCAGTTATCTTGATCACCATTGGGAAACTTAAAACTTGATCTTTCTACGTCTAAATTGTTTTTGGAGCTTTAAATCTCCAATGTGTGCATTTTTTTTTCCCAAAAATTGCAACTTTTGCATTAATTTATAAAATTAACACAAAAGAAACAATTGTATAGAAGATATTTTATTTCTAAAATGGTTTCTTTGTAACTAAAGTTTTTTAAAATGATATTTGTTAAACACTTATATTAGTGTTTAACAAATATTATTTTACAATTACAAAATTAATTTGTAATGTAGAGTTCCAATGGTCTATATTTAAATAAACCACAGTGTGAGACTACAACATAAAACATCAGAATGCATATAGTTAACTAACATTACATAATGCATTTTTGCTATCTTATTTGCCATAATATTAATATCATAAAAATTCGATTGGTTTATATTGATGTAGTTTCTTCAACATTAACTGCAATTTGGATATGATTTGTCGAAATGGTTTATTCTTAAGTAACTTTTTTAATAGAAACTTTTAACACTAAAATAACTTTTTTCAAATTATAAAATATTAAGTTAATAAATTGAATAACCGTTTTAGTAGATTTGATTTACTTTACATTTCTTTTTTGTAGATATCTGATTCACATAATATTTTTGCTACCATCAATATAATACATCCATGCCAAATTTTAACGAAACCAGTCAATTATATTTGCGTATTTAATATTTTGTGACGACAGAACTTAATCACTATAATATAATGTAGAGATATCAAAAAGTCGTGAACATCAAAATAAATGTTTCTTTTTCTGTAAATAGCAGTTTTGTTGCAGCATTTTATTCGATTACCGCAACATATGATACGTGTTACCTACAACAAATCTTGATGCGACTGCATTGGAAACTTGCCGCTGGATGTCTGTTGAACTGCGGAGTTCATTGCTATGTAAACCTGTTGTTTTTTAATTATATTATAGAGATAGTTTTAAAAGGTTTTTGTCATTCATAACATTTATTGCTAACCAAAGAAATTACATATAAAATGTCGTAAAAAGAAATTTTTAGAAATGCAGAACACAAAATTACAATTGGCGAACG
Organism: Tachinus sp. AB-2021; assembly: GCA_030264575.1. Lineage (NCBI taxonomy): Eukaryota > Metazoa > Arthropoda > Insecta > Coleoptera > Staphylinidae > Tachinus > Tachinus sp. AB-2021. Next base: position 6,489 of record JARJEC010136989.1, on the reverse strand, counting down.
TTGCATTTTTAATTATCAAATGTTTGTTTTCTGAAAAATTACTGATAGGTTCGGATTGTTTATTTTTTATTTCTATTGATGTTTCACTTATATTATAATAAGTATGAAAAAGTGTAGTCCTGATTTTTCTTCGGGTGCGTGGCGGAGTGTTAAGGGGAAATATGTGTTTAAAACTTGTCAATTGCAACATTTTTCATTTTAGTGTTGTAAATAAATCATTGTTAATGACCCATAATTTACTTGTTGCATTTTCTTTAAGTTTCCATGGTTTTGTGATGATTATCTAGTATCGTGTTCAATTCGGTTTTTTTATTTTAGGTATTTTGATCGTTTTTACTTTACCACATTTGCATATTACAAAATTTATCCATCCTAGAGGCTTCGGAAATGCACATAGCTATCTCTGCCTAAAATGTATCACCTATAATACTTTTATTAATATAATCGTATCCAATACATCCTTCAAAATATTGTAATGTCGTTTCCTTTTACAGACTTTTTAGGGCAATATTCTTCATTTTTTCTTTTTAAAAAATTGTAAGTTTTGGAATTTTCTAAATGTTTAAATTATGATTAAAGTTGTAGTTTTTCACATAATAGATTATTTGTATCATAAACTTGTTGGTGACTTCCTAATGTTTTTAAACGCTGTAACATATAGATCACTTTCTCATTTATTATTGACACATTTTAATTATTGAACATTTCTAAAAAATATTGTAGATATACAAATACTTTTACCAATTAAAGTAAAAATATATGTATACGATATTTATCAGAAATACCAAATATGCCGCTTCTTCAAGTTTTTTTATATTCATTTCAATTTTTTTGATAGGATTTAATATATCTCCATTTCATTTTATTTTAACTATCTATATTATTCATCAACGAATTTGAGATTTACTCTTGCATACCGTTATTATTTTCCGCCGGTTCTATTGATGAGAATAGCAGCAAGGGCAGATTCGCATAAATAATGAATGGACATAATGGATCCGGACGATGAGCGAACAGAAAGGGTATGCAATCCATTAGTCTCTGCGCCCAAAACGTTTCCAAATGTGTCATATGATATTTAAATGTTTTGGGGATGCCGGACAATCACATGAAAATGGCGACCCGACCCTTCTCCTCTTTGGGTGGTTAGCTCACAGCAGCGGAACCATAAAAAATAGGGATTGCGCTTTAACACGCGCGATAATATAAAATTTGAATTTAATTTAAAAGTGCCGGATGAATAATAATTTTATTGAGAATTAAAAAAAAATGTTTTATTGGGACTTGCTATAATACAACTAACATTTAAATATTATAATTTATTTTCGATTTACGTTGCACATCTGTATATGATAAAAACCAATAAAATTAATATGCTCATAAGTAATAATAAACTTCTTAGAACTCATTTGTTTAAATCAAATTATATAATTTAATATATACGGAGTGTTTCCTACGTAATCTAAAATATAATTGTGCATATATCAATTTTATTTCCTGGCCTTATTAGTGAAATTAATATACCGATACTTTGTTGTTGTTAAGAGACATTTAAGTAAACAAATATGACACGTGAATATTTCAAAAAGCTGTACGTGTTGTAGGTCGAATTAAGTGAAGTTCATAATTAACGTATCGCGGCTCTTGGTACGTTGACCGTAGAGTCCTTCTCTGTGCGTTTATTCAACCTCTTTCTGATTACGTTCTGTCAGCGTGCATATTTTTTGTCAAATTTGAACAGATTATAGTACACATTAAAACATTTGTTTGAAATGTACATCTTCAATCAAAATATTAGTAGTATTGGTTTAGACATTTCAAACATTTTCAACAATCTGCAAAAGGAAATTTTATAAATGTTTAATTTATTTTTAAAAAAAGTTTCAATTGACGTATAACCAAATTAGAATCGAAAATCTTGTAGCCATGTTGTTTCTATTTCAGATTGATCTCTTTTCCTACTAGTCCCATCAAAACTCCATTATCACACGAAATCGGCTTACTTACGGGCAATGATGTAAAATATAAACGAACATTTTATATGAGTAATTGCAACAATGCATTAATATAATATGCAATAATAACACTCTATACTTTTCGAGCGCCTCAATATTCTCTAATTAGAAATTGAGGATCCAGTTTTTGCATTCGTTAAATAGAACCAGCATAAAATGCATATTCTAATTTTTATTTAACCTTATGTCATGTGCGAGACAAAAAAGTAGTGCATACTGATTTTCTTACTTTTTTATTTGGGTTTTGGGTTGTGTTTTTTTTTTACATTATCAAGATATTTAAACGTTATAATCTTTATGGTCCTGCCGTTAATTATTATATGACATTGTTGTCGTTTTTGTAAATGCATTTATTTTGATCTTTTGTACGTTAATAACAATTCCAGTTTTCTCTATGAAGCATCATTTAATCTATTATTTACTGTTGCTCTGTTAGAGTAATGGATTTCTATAAATGTTTGGGATTATGTTGAATATAAACACATTTGAATTGTAATCGGGGCATCATAAAGCATATTTTGATATTATTTAACATTTTTAAAACCAAGCTTTTCTAACAGTCGGCATAAATGTTGTAAGACGTGCTAAACGTGCAGGACTACCGTAGTGCTTAAATAATTTACTTGCTTAATAGTCATTTCTTCTAAGAGAGCAATTGTTTTGTTTTTCTTTTTACGTTAGCAGCTCTTTATTTTTATTTTTTTAAATAGTAGAATAAATGGAAATATTTAAAAACAAATTATTTCTTATACTTTAGAGTTTAAAATAACTTTTTTTAATCATAAGGATGGTTTTGACCTCTACTATGTGGTATTTCATAATTACAAATAAATAAATCAAAAATTACTATGTTTTTAACATATTAAAATTTATTTGTTAAAAGTCGAATTAAAATAAATAAATTTTTGTTGTTAAAAACGTAGTAATTTTTGTTTTATTTATTTCAACTAAACATAATTTATAGATTGTGGTTAATTGTTCTATGCCAGTTTACAATATGATATATAACCTTATCATATTTTCAAAATATTAAGTGATAAAGTAAACATTTTAGTATTTCGGCATACATATAGAGAAACAAATTGCCCCTAAGTAATAAAACTAAGCAAATTAAAATCATTTAAAAACGGCAAATGCTTTAAAATTGTTATTTGCGCGGCAAAAATTCCTCCAACAAATTAAATATAAATTTAGAAAATACGTTTGGAGTACGTATAAAATTGTATTTTGCGGCGGTCATTTCAATTAACATTTAGATAACGCTCGTGTGACTAAGCAAATTTTAATGAGGGTCAGGTGCGTGCGATTTATTTTTTTCGTACAATTTGATTTTCCAGATAGGGTCCCCCGGTTTGCCGCAAAACTCGGAAAAAAATGAATATAATTTTGTCGGAGCTATTTGATCCCGCGATTGCGATCTAAGTTGCCGGAATTCAATTACCGAATGAGGCGGATTAAATCTTTAATTATTTTTAGATTCGCGTTTCGGTATAAATTATACGATAACGGACTGAAAAATCCACCGAATTTTTCAATTTGCAGTATTAATGAAAACTACAGAAATATTGCAATTATCCAAGCCGTTGCAAATGTTGCAATTAATAAAGACATATTTGGACATTACTGATATGCAGTTAATTTCGTTTCATTTAAATATTTGTCGAGCAAGGCAGGTTTAAATAACCAGCGTACTTAATCCAATTAGGCGCGTCAGTTGAGTTTAATAGCAATAATTAATATAATTTACATATAAAGTGGCAAGTGCCCGTATGTGGCTGCTTGCTGTAATTTTTATGACTCCGACGTGAACTATTTTAGCTTTTTTACTAATTTTGAATGGCAGTACCCACATGCAATGCTTTATTACGTAGAAAATTAACAATAAAATAATTGAATTCATTTCAAAATTATAATACATATAGTTAAGAATGCTTTGTAACCAACCGAAGCACAATTGTTAGTACAAATTAATTTATTAATTTTTAAAATTTAAAACTTATACTTGGGTTTTGTAGGCAGCAGTCAAACATTTTCTTGGCGGTGTCGCCGAAAGGAGAAGTTAGTTCCACAGTGCTCCTCAGAATTATCTCTGCGAGTGCATGCGTGCGTCTGTGCAAAACTTTTTGTGCGTCCTAAATATATCAACTCTTTATTTATTTATTAAATTTCATTATTTTCATTCTCGCGTGCAGAGTGCATGCAGCACATGCATCAGTTACGCATACCTATCGCTGATACACATAATCGCCAATAGCTTTCCAATTTTTTATACCTCATATACCAAAATGCGCCCGGTTTAGATGTTTTTCAGATTTATCCGCATTTCAAAATGTAGATTTCTTATTTCCAAATTTCTCTCTGTGCCTTTAAATCGATTTCAAGCTCAAGAATTGCAAACAAGACAATTTTTGAACACCTGTAGCAAAATATTTCAAGTCCCTGGATAATTCTTTATCTGTTTTTTATTTTTAGATGTTTTTCAGATTGATCCGCTTTTCTTCTAGAGAAAAAAATCAGAACAAAAATTGTTTAATTTTTGTATAAGTTTTGAAAAAGAAAGGCTACCAGCATTCAAGTTTCTTTGATATAATTGGATCGGTAGCAACATGAGTGGATAAATGGATAAAAAAAATAAAAAAGATGATTGTTAGCTTAGAGAAATATTTCAGAAAGATAGGTTTGGAAGTCAATATAAGTAAAACAAAAATAATGAATTTTAGAAAATTGGGATATAGAAGGAAAAAGCAAGAAAATGACAATATAAAAGTGTTCAAATATTACGAATGCAAATAATGGACATATAAACGAGCTAGCGCAAAAAGTAAATAAGGTGGTGAGACAAGTATGGAGAATAAGTGAAAGAAAGTATGATGTATGATGGAACGGAAGTTTGGGTTCAGAAGGAATAGCAAAAGCTGAAGCCAATCCAAGTGTGTAAGTATTTTTTCATTTTCTTGTAATTTTATTGATTTTATCTGACCCACAATGCTTTCTTTTAATAATCCACCTTTTTTATTTACATTTCAATGTTTAATCCTTTATTGTTTTCTATATTTATCACTTTTACGCTTGTTTGCAATTTTTGAGTTTTTTTTAATATTCTATAGTGTTTTACAACGATTTGTTTAAATTTTTAAGCTTCCGTTTTGTTTCAATAGTAGCTATTGTAATTGTTGCGATTTGCTGAACTGAGGATCTATCTATATAAAGTCACTCGGCCATGTTTAATTAACGAGTATTGCAAATAATAATTGTATTTCCAATTTAATTTGTTATATGGAGCGAGCATAAGATCAAATGAGAATATTTATAATTATTCAATAATTACAATGGCATTGCTGTATGCAGTAATAGACGATTCAAAAAATACATACTTGCCTCAAAAACATTTCAATCGTCAAATCTCTACAATTAATCTTTGACACCAGCTTCCTTCTAAAAGCAACACAATTTTTATTTTCTACAATACACTTTATATTTTATATAGAGTGGTAAACTATATAGAATAAAAAAGTGCTGCGTTTTAGAAGGAAGCTGGTGTTAAAGATTTATTATAGAGATTTGACGATTAAGATAAATTATTTATGCCTCGCATATTTTGTCTAAGTTTGCTGCCTGCGTATTACGAACAAACAAACTTCTTGATGCATTCGAAATTATCTGAAAGTTTCCGCGGATATTAGTATATGTAGGATGAGTGCTCGCTCGGATACACACACACATTACATCCAAACATGACAAAACAGCAGCACCCAGTTTTATTTGCGGCGTCTCATCCAAACACATACACTCATAACGCAAGAACGGGTTAGTTATTAAGTTTCCAGTTGTAATTATAACTACTGAAGGGCGCCCGAAGACGTGTACAGATGGCGCTGGCTCTGATTAGTTCCGAAACGGCGGAGTTAATGCATTACCCCATGGTTAAACTAATTCGTATGCAATTCTAAGTTTGCAAATCTCAACCAGGTGTAACGGCCTATTATTATATATGATTGTTATCAAACAATCGATTTTTATAATTAATACCATATCGAAAATTGAAATTAATAATTCATCCCGATTTCAATTACAATGCCGTTTAATATTGCATGACTTACAAATCCGTGCATTGTCATCACCGCCATCAATTATGAATCGGACTGTTTTAAACATATTCCGGGGTACGATTTAAAATGTTAATGTGCTCGCGGGATTGATAATAATGCGATAACTTAATCCTTCGAGCGCCCATTAATCGCGGGCGCAATTAATTATTTATAACGTCAATAATATCATTGCTAATAAAGCCATTGAATTTATTATGTATCGAAAAGTGCATTATATTTTGTTGCTTTAATTAATTAATGCTTGGAGTTTAATTGAACGGCAAATTGTTTGATTAATTTTAAATAATTAATCGTTTTATTTGCATATCGCGATTTAATATTTCGGCTCTCATTTTGCGCGGCCGATATTTCCAAAAATATGTTTA
>JARJEC010136972.1:0-11061 GCA_030264575.1 Tachinus sp. AB-2021 | reverse complement strand
TATATACCAAGTTGCGCCTGTGGCGAGCGAAAAAATAGAAAGAAAACATACAAATATGTAACAGAAAAACTGTGAAAGTGTTGTTCATTCTTTCATTCTGCGTTTTTAATAAATAATTATTATTATTATTAACTCGCGTTTGATTAATTACTTCAATTTTAAATCTGTACATTACTCGAACACAAAGTGAAATTTTTAAAAACAATATTCTTTATTTTTTGCTTAGAATTTGATGTAGAATAAATACATTTCGTTTTTCTTCACCTGTTACGAATCACCCTGTATACAAATTAAGTTACAAATGTATAAAATAAATACATTTTTTGCGTTTTATATTATTTTGCATTTTCTGTATATTTCTAAATTGTTGTGTATATAAATATGACATTAAATTTATACGCACCAATATATAGATTTGCGAGGGAAGTAAAAAATAATGTAATTTCCAATTAACTTCATTAGAATTCAGTTTACAGGAATCAATCCAGTCTAATTAATACAAAACTAGCTTAATTAAATCCTAGAATGATTATAAAAATCTAAACGTGCATACTGTGTAAGTTTACATGTAACGAGCGTGGGAAATGATTATTTATAATGTAATAGTTAAAAAACTGTACATTAAATGCAACTAGAAATGCATTTGGAGAATTTATTATTATAAAACAAAATGTACAAAAGTAATCACAGCTTCCATAACTGCAAAGAAAACTCCGGTTACTTTTATTGCACGAATGAACAGTTTTATAATAAAATCACGAAATCAATTTATTCCAAGTCATATTTAAATGTTACTGCAAATGTGTTCACTAATAACAATCCGTACGTTACATTGTTTATTTAAGTAAAATGTTATTGAACATCTATATGAGAAATCTTAACATGAATATTCATCATCATCATCATTCATGTTAAAACAATATTTTTATAGGTATCCTTCAGCATTAGAAACTAAACACTTTCTAAAAAAAATTACTGAATTTTCGATCACATTAAGGAAAGCCAATCCTACAATTAATTAACTAGTAATTAGTAATATTTACTTATTGCATTATACTAATTAAGTCTGTTTTATTAAAATTATTATTTATTTTACGAAATAATACAATGCTTATAAAATCGTGATGTGGGATGCAGCAGCATGGTTAAGATGGGCAATTAGAGACTGGCTCAAAGAATGTGGAGCAATTGATATCAAGGTTGAACACAATATTGATACTCAATATTGGAAGTTGAATAAACATTGAGTTTATTAAGCGAAATGTTTTTTATTGACTGGTTTCAATTTTTATTTAAGACAACGAAAGTGAAATTTTGCATTTATAATTTTATTAAGATATGATTTGGCGCGGCTGCATATATTAATTGCTCGGATATCAATTCGTGTATTGAAATCTGCTTTAATGTATGCAGGTCGATAAACTTTCAGCCTGTCTAATAAGGTTTTGTTTAGTTTTCTCTCTATTAAGTTTATTTTATTGCAATTTATGCGCAAACATTCAATCTAGGAAATCATTTAAATGTAATCATAATATTCTCTTTGATGTGTACATTATAGCTATTTAAAATATCAATATGATTATAATATTTAGGGACTTGATCAATGTTTTCAATATTATAAAAATATCAGAATGTTTTCAAAATATTTCTAAAACGACATTAAAAGTCACAAAACCGTATTTCTGTGATTTATATTATTAAAATTTGTATTATATATGTTATATAAATCTTACAAAAATTTGATCTATATTAAAAAATATTAAAAATTGCAAAAAAATTTTAAAAGTATTTGAAAAAATGTAAAGTTCATCTCTGATATTATAATAAAATAAATCAAAAAACATTATTACATTCTTTGATTTATATAAAAAAATATTGCAAATATTGCAGAAATCTTGAAGAATATTAAGAATGTTTGAAAATATTAATAAAAATCTTGTATATTTCTAAAATAATAATAACAGTAAAAAAAAGGTTATTAAATAACAAGAAATATTACAAAACATTTGCAAAATACTAAGAAATGTCTTAAAATATTTCTGAATTGATAGTAAAAAACACAAAACAATACAAAATTTTTATATCAAAACATATTATAAAATATTGTAAAAAGTTTAAAAAAACATTAAATAAAATATATCGCGTTGTCAAGAAAAATCACAAAATGTTTTTGAAATCATAATACCAGTAAAAATATGACAATATTTTTGATTAAAATAAACAAGCATTGTAGAAAGTAACAAAAAGTTTGATTCATATTGTGAATGATCACACAATATTTATAAAATATCAAGAAATGTCACAAAATTTTTGTTGGCACTGAAACCAAAGCGTTTTCAATTTTGTTTTTGTCGATTACAGCGCTATCTATCATGCAAAAGTTGTGTATTTTGTTCCTTAGAATCCAAAACTGCAACAGAAAATTTGAAAATTACTTCCTGTGCCCCACCCTCTGGGGGATGGGAGGGTGAAAACTTTATGGGAACGCATGCTCCTCTTAAAACTATTACACTTTTGTTCAAAATATTTTTTGTGGAATGCATATTTTTTGAGAAATCTCAGTGGATAAATTAAAATGAGACACCCGGTATTATTATTATATTTCCAATACAACACAATTAAACAATATACTGATAAAAAAAATAATGATTCAAAAATATTAAGTAAAAAATTCAAGAAAGAACGTTAGTCCCAAGGTGATAAATCAAAATGCATGTTAACCACCCTTTTCATGCAGCTATGGAATATCTCATTTTGATAAATTGTATAACATTTCAGTTGCGCCATGATATGATTGATCAGAAAGAAGGAGAGACCGAGTTAAATGTAAAAATCCATTACGACAATATGGTAAGTGGGTGACATCAGGGTCTGTGATAGAAATGAGACCTTTTTTATTTTAATTGTAGAGGAGAGTTACGACGAGAAGGCATAAATATTTTTACAACCCGATAGAGGGGACGCCGTTTTCATTAGGTCTGGCCCTACCAGAAGGATACGGCATGTACGAACTTATAGCCGAACAGGAAATTAAACACAGCCAGAAGAATGGTAATATTAAAATTTTAACAGTCGATTCATAAATCGTAATGGTTCTTTAATTGTAGTCGAGGAATATTTTAAAGGGGAAAATTGGAAGGTTCATCCCGACTGGTATGTTAATATTTGATAATTGCTAGAAATTATTTGTAATCATTTCAATTTTAGGGTATATTGCGAATATAGCAGCGGCTCTTCTGGTGAGCAGCGGTTTAGGAATGCGGAGGATAGAGTACGGCATTTCTTATCAAGGAGTAGGCGTCCTGGTTGGAAATGGATGTCTTTACGGCCTCGATCGCCCATGCAAAGGGAGCATCACCATCTCTCAACCAAACAAGACAAAGACGCATATTTCTGTAAGTTTTCAACTGTTATCAACAGAATATCAATGTTACTAATTTTAATGCTTTTTCAGGCGATAAAACTTTATTGCAATCGTTAGTTTTGGACGCAATGGTGACCGAGGAATTAGAACGGCATAGTTCACACGTTGAGGAGAAACAGTAAGTTATAATCAAATAAATTGCATGTCAATAATATATTAATGCACATGGAATAATAAATTAATAATTCTAATCTTTGCACAATAGCCCAATTGCAACACTTTTGGTTTTATTACAAAGGTAAAGTAATTAAGATGAATTGCACTTAAAAACATTAGCTTAGTATGGGAATACGTCTGGATAATAATTATTTAAGGCCTATCAGGATTGTGTAAGTATATTCCAGGTTGCTACTGCTGCTATTACTGCTGGTGCGATATCACTGTAACCAATTTTACCTTTCAGATTTTATCCTTTTATTTAATCGGAGCTTTTATTAGTTTGCTAATCTTGTTATTCTCTTACAGCCAAGGCTATCAGATGTTTGGATTGACTATGTCATTCGTTGCGACGCGTAGTGGTCTGCTTAGATGGACTGATCATATGGAGCCAGCAGATACTAATCAACCGTAAGTCCGTGTAATCCATCACTAATGCAAACGTACTAACTTATTTCCTGCAGTAAATTTAGTGATACTAATGTAAGAGCTATGGATGAGGTGTGGTATAAGCGAGCTGTCGACCAGCATGCTGTTGAACCGGAAAGTTTTGTATTTTCCGTGCCTTTTGATGTGGGCGCAACTGGAAAGCCTCTGGTTACTGCAACCCATGCAGTTTTTGTGGAGCATAAGGGCCATCGGGCACCGGCTGCAGTCGTAGGATTGCAATATCAACATGCTACATTAGCTTCTCATTTTATAAACATTACTTCAGCAGTAAGTCAATACATGCATTATTAATGAGTGCAGATTATTAAGGTCTTACATTTTCTATTTTGCACAAATCAACCAATTTAAAGATAATTGCAGTATTTAGATTTTCTCATTTACATAACCTACTTTATTGTCTTTTTTTAAATTTTGGTTGGATACTCAAGTAAAACACTTTTGTGATTGGGATACAGGCAATGAGCGAATGCAAATGAGTGACTGTCCATAAGTAAACGAGAGATTGAAACACGATGCTTAAACTAGCGACGCTATTAGCTTATGTATTTATAGTGTAAGGAATGAGCAACTGTGCACATTTTGAGTTTTTTTTTTTAAATATGTTACCCTACCTAACATATTTGTTGATTTGAATTTGTTCTTGGTTGTTTTAAAAATGCGCCTTCTAAGATCTTTAGTAGTCCCTATTATATATGTTTTATATGGCCCCACAAATAATAATTAAAACAAATTAAATATTGAAATTGTTTTATAATACCAATACCAATTACACGTTTTCGAAACCGTTCATTTAATTCAATGGTTTTACATATACCTCAAAATGACCTGGGATACCAACGCTTAGGTACCACATACTACATATGTTTGCTAGAAGAGCATTAAATAACAATTCGTCCAAATAATCTTTTAGAATGTGTCGGCGGTTAAGTAGTTTTCAACAACCAATGAATCAATGAGCATGTTATCCATTTTAAACTATATATTCCAAGAGTACGGGTGGGAAAGGATCTAAGTCACATGTTTATTATTTTGAAATATGTTATGTTGAAAATTAAAAGTTTAATGTGATATAATTTATAAATTAAAAAAAGAGGTCTTATGAAAATAATAATAATAAAATTAATAAATAAAACAACGTTTCATATATCTTATCACGAAAAATATTTATTAAACCGGACTAGTTCCGACTAATTACTTGGTCATCATCATACGGTGATAGAGTGTTCGGGTGATCTGAAGCCCACGACGTTCAACTAGACACCGTGCCCAAACACTAAACTTCCGTTTAATAGCTGCAAATTGTGAGTTTTCTCATCCTAATAACTCAAAAATTAAAGGTATGGCGTGAATTTCACGTGGCTATTTGATCTCTGTATAATTTAAAAGCATCATTGAGGGTAAATGAAGCAAGTGTTTTTGTAGTATATGGTAATGCATTGCATCCTAATCAGCAAGAATTGAATAATTGCTGGGAATGAAGTCAAGTCACATAGTCTGGCTGTCAAACTACGAAAACAAACAAAACAACATTTCAGATTTAATAAAACCAATTAAATGAAATTTTACTGTTGAAATTAAAACAGCTTTTGTAAAATTTGCTAGTGACAAGAGTTTTATTGCAAAGGAGTGCGATAATCTAAATCAAATAGATAACCAACTGGTTTGTTTCTAAATAACTATCAAACCTTTTTCAAGTATAACGCAAATCACGATCTACAATGGTCAACTAAACAAACCAGTGAATGTCCTATCAGTACATCAGAATAAAAAATTATGAAAAATTGGAATATTTGAATTTTTGAAAGATTTTCATTGATATGTATATCGAATTTGGTAATGATGAAAAAGGTGAAGTAGTTTTGGCTGATATTATTAATTCCGCTTCTTGGAGATTGCAACCATCTGGCAACAAAAAACGTATGGTTAATAAACAAAGTATGCCGCAATTTAATAAGTACAGTTTATAATTTTAAATGGGTGTCTGAACAAAATCATTTAATTTCCGGTAATGATTATATAGTTACTATAGTTATGGAAAGCTCATACAATATGCATTATTGCAAAAATTAGGCTTGTTAGGTTATTTTCAAGGGATTAATTTGCATTAACTTAAATGCATTTTAATGCACCATTGTTATGTATAGTAAAACTGCTGCTCATAATGATACGCAAATAGTTGGCCTTAACAACTATATTTTGGAAGAAATTGAAAAAATAATAACATGATGCCTGTTTTTCTTATAATTTTAGACAAAGAAATACATTTAAATTATTGTATTCTATTTAAAATTGTATTATTATTTTAAAATATATTTTTGAAACCATCACATTAAATCGTGCAGCTACACAAAAACAGAATTTTTGGCATTTCATAAGTACCTGATATTTCCATCTGAGAGTTACGACGTTTTACATGAAATGACTGAAAGAGTATTGTTGAAAAACTGGTTTCTAAAAAAAATTTTTTTTTAAAGTCAAATCTTAAATTTTAATGAAGAAATCGCATAACTGGCTTAACCTAGTTAGACTATAAAGACTATTTTGTTGCTTACTTGTCTAAACTGCCATTCTATAAAAAACAGCAAAATTAATAATATACTGGACCTTCCAATCTTAATCAAAATATTGTAAAATTTACTTGCAAACAGTGATGCTCAATTTTAACATTGCTAAAATACTTAGTTTTATTGATATTATATGGATCACCGTTTTGAACTGTAAAATGTGGAACTTCAAAACACAATACAAACAATTGCACCTTTGATATTTTAATTTTTTTAGAAAATTCAATAAATAAATTTTGATAATTCATTGTTTTCAATAAAATTAAAAATGCCTAAAAATCCGCCATAATTAATATTTTATATTATTTACATTACTTAATCTTAATAAATATTATAGTGCACTGGTAGTTCAGCCTGCAAAAAGACCTGCGCTAGTGAAGAATTAGATTGCTACATTTTGGACAATAATGGTTTTATAATCATTTCTGAAAATTCCGATCATACTGGCCGTTTCTTTGGTCAAATTGACGGTACAATCATGGATTCTTTGGTGCAAGATAGAATCTACAAAAAAGTACCAGTTTATGATTACCAAGGTGTTTGCACAAATAGCAAAAGTAGTTACGGTGCTGATGCCCCAAAATTATCGGTAATTTTGATAACTCGTTTATTACTAATAACAATATTGACAATAAAATATTTTTACAGCCATTATATCCTATGAAAATGTTTTTTGGCTGGATGGGTAAAGTTTTTGCCATTTGGACTGCTTTTATCAAAATGGCATATGGCACTGCCATTTCATACGCACAAGATGAAGGTAATTAGTAGTAATTTTAATAATATTAGGTTTAGTTGAATACAATTTTAGATGTAAATTATCCAGATGATTATGACAGTCCTTTTGATTATAATGGAGGTGATGATAATACAGACGATCCAGATTCTATAGTGCCACCAGTTTCATTTCCAAACAATCCAGCATTTATTGCTCCACCAATTGAGTCAGATCCGCTAGACGGTGTTGACTTGGGGCAATATGGTGTGCGCGCTTGTGATAGGAAAGTTGATTTATATATCCTTCAACCTGATAGGTTAAACACTAGCGGCCAAAGTAATCCTTTAAAGGGAAAATTAACAAACTGCCATGTGACTGGCTGCGAAAGGTAAGATGGTTATAGTATTGTCAAAATTGTTTTTATTTTATTTTATTTGTTACAGACCGTTCAGCGTCCAGAAGGTGCCTCACAGTAATTTAATCTTATTAGTGGTCGATACTCTATGCCCGTGTGGCAGTAAACAACTAAGTATTACTCCTCAAGAACTCGTATACGATGCTGGTAATGGAGGTTGCCTTCATAAGCCAAAAGATAGTTTATATAGAAGGAGGCCTCCAAAGTGTATTAATTACCATCCTGAGGTAATTATTGTTTCGCTAGACTTAATAGTTGCAATTTTGTTCCTTTTTTCTAGATTGTCAGTAAATGAATTTTATATAATATGGTTTACAACAAAGACATTTTTTACTTTGTTTTTTTAATAATACTTTATACATCTTTTTGTGTTCTTTGTAGTCAATATTAATATCACGCAAATCAGTGTTGATTTAGTATAAGATTAAAAAGCAAATTCTTTCAAAAGTTAATTTCTCAATACAATTTTTTATGAAAATTTTTTGGAATTGTTTGTTATTTGTTGGTACTACATCTGATTACAAATCCCTAAAGTGAAGTTAAATAATTTGTTAAATTTAAATTATACTTATATAACACTAAAAAGGTAAATACTAAAGTTTAAAACATTTGTATCGCATTTAGAAATTATTTGTTGGCAATTTTACAAATGGTAAACCTAACCTAACCTAACCTAAGCTGTCAAGCTTGAAATTTCATTATGCATACCGGGTGACCCAAGCCATAGGTAAGGCTGTTATTATAATTTTGTATTTTTAAAGCTAGACAAATAAAATCTTATGTGTTTGGTATCATTGCATGCAGAAAACTATTTTCTTTTGTCACAATTGATCCATGATGTTCTATTTGAAAAAATCGACTTTCCGACCAAAAACTACCAACGCGTGCTTTGTAACGCTGCTGAGGACGTCATTAATGCAACATTGATTTAAATTAATTTTTTAAACAATTTTTTATCATGTTAACCGATTTACAGCCACCTAGATCCAAAAACGAAAAATTGTTTTTTTTGTTGCTATGCTGGTAAAAGTTGACGATCGATACGTTTTTGTATTTAAACTGTCAAACTAATTCAAAATAACAACAAGTATATGGTTCCATTTAAAATTCACAAGATAGCGTCTTTTCCCGAATAACCGGAAGTGATGCCGACTTCACTACATTATTACTTACACTACATTACGAATATACATACAGTCGTATAAATTTCATTTGTCTAGCCTCATAAATAACAAAATAAAACAGCCTTATCTATGGCTTATGTCACCCGGTATATTAAAAATAAAGCTTAATACTTACATGCCTTGTCAATATATATGTACTAACTTGACTGACATTATACACTACTCATAATTCTAAATTATTGGTTGGTTTTCCTCTACTATATCAGTTTGTAGTCTTTGGAGTATAGTACTACACAATTGCATTGCTTCAACATTCATAAAAATGTGTTACATGTTTGCAAAAGCTACACACAAACCAATAATAATTATTGATTGGATTTATTTCTATTGAATCGATTTATTCACTTTACGTAAAATGTTGATTATCCAAAATATGAATTTGATCCCAGCTGATGAGGTGATGTAAATCAGATAACCGGGTACCCGATTATATAAAATGTGTATAGGGTACCAGCATTTACTGTAATGTGGTTCTTGATCATTGTTTACAAGCTCATCTGAAACTTAACTACTTAGTAATTAGATTTAAGAATTATCAACAAATTGTATGCATGTACATGTACTGGATTTCTATAAAGTTTGTTTTAAAAATGCATAATTTCATGGACACTGTTTAAGGCATCTGTTTTCTAAGTGGTCTCTGAAAAGTTAATTATCAAACAACTTGTAAAAACCTTATTGATTTTATTGTACTATAATAGGATGACATTATAGTTTGAAAAGGACCAATTCTGCAGGTAATAATAAATAACGCACATATTTGTAGCTATAAATGAAATATAAATATCTGTTGTGATGACTTTTATGAAAAACAAGACATGACTTTTTTTTATTTTCAATGTCCGAGTGCTTTGTTGGAAAGAGTTTGATATATGAGTTAAGACATGAAAGGTCGGTAGAACTAATTATGCAGTTTACAAAGAAAATGGTTTTCTTCTTTTAAAGAGGGCCATTGTCATAAATGATTTTTCATGTTCAAGGAGACCATTTGATTTGAATGATGAAAACACATCATCAACTCGGGAATTTGATAATATGGTGAAAACAAAGAAACAATCATTATTCAACATATGCATTTTATGTGCAAAATAAAAGAGTTGCGTTTAATGTACCATAACAAAAACGACTAATGACTGTGTTGCTTGTTTGCTTGAATGTCATTATTTAATTTGTCAACATTTTTTTCAATTCTAAATCGTACATCAAGAATAGACTGAGATGTCAACTTTCGTTGAAAAAGTCCGCATCCACGTTAGATTATGCATTATCAAAATTTAACATCATTCCTATGATATTTTGTTATTTTGTGTCTATTTTCTATTGCGTATTTAAATCATTTACTTTTCTAAAGTGATTATATAGATAAGGGCATTTTCCAAGTTCCCCAAACAAAAAAGTCATTGTGCTTGTTTATTTTCAAATTTAGAACTAACATTGTTTAGATTGCACCGTATTTTTATTATTGCTAAGCAATTTTTGACTCTGAATACTGATATGGCATTAATGTTTACTTTAGCAAAGTGTCTTATGGCAGTAGAGTACTGATATTTCTTGGTTATGATGTCTATTGATATAGTTTTTGTGACTACTTGTATTGCTTTGGTTGATGACATTTATGTACTGTGGTACTGGTGAGTTTATTGTACATCTCTGACGTCTTACTTCTTTAGCACTTCTGTTTCTTCTATCAAGTATAGGGACTTTTGCCAAGGGGTTATCTTTAGCTTTTCTTAAGTAGGCTTGGTTATCAGACATGATATCTGTTAGAATATAGTCTCAAATCTATTACTTTTTTTATACACCATTCAATGGCACCTCCAGTTAGAAGCCGACCAAGTGGCTCAGAGGTTAGTGCGTAACTGCTGTTGCAGGTTTCACGGGTTCGAATCCGGGCAGTCTATACTTGAACTCAATAGTTTGAGTTAAAATTCCTGAATTAGCCTGGTGGCTGTATTAATATAATAATGTATTAATGTAATAATGTATTAATGTATTAATGTATTAATGTATTAACGTATTAACGTATTAACGTCTTAACGTATTAACGTATTAACGTATTAACGTATTAACGTATTAACGTATTAACGTATTAACGTATTAACGTATTAACGTATTAACGTATTAACGTATTAACGTATTAACGTATTAAC
>JARJEC010136946.1:0-12167 GCA_030264575.1 Tachinus sp. AB-2021 | reverse complement strand
TTTTATCGTCATACAAGGATTTTCGGTCTGATTAAGATTGTTAAGATCAATAAAATAAACCACCTGTTAAATAAAAATAATAACAGAATATTATATAAATAGGGCGAACTAGTTATAATAAAATTCTGCAAATGTATAAAAGGTTCAAATTCTGCAAAATGTGTAAGGCGTGTGAAAAATGTTTAGAAAATAACAACAGCAATACATTAAATACATATTATGTATGCGCACAGAGCAAATTAGTTTAAAAATTCTGCAAAATACACAAAACGCGAACAAAATGTTCAAATTGTGCAAAATGTGTTTTGAAAAACAGCAATGCGTTAAAGCGAAATACATATTAATAGAATAGGAAAAAATAGTGGTCAAATTAATTTGGAATTTAAGTTCTGGGCTGTATAATATAATATTTAGTTTGTTTTAACTTTTCCCTCTTTAAATTTTTTAAACAAAAAAATTTAATTTTAAAGTAACGAAAAATATATTTATTTTCTTTTTGCAATAATTTCGTGAAATGTGGAGCAAATGATTTGGAGAGTTGCAAAATGTTTCATAAATATCAATAATTTGCAAAAACTTTCGTGAAATGGCAAAAAATAAATAAAAGTTCTGAGTATATCCACTAAATTGTATAGAACAGGAATGTGCTCTCTCTAATTTAAAAACGGCCCGGTATGATAGAAAGAGCGCGCTGTACACGATGCTAGTTCATTTCAGTCTTACTCATTAAATCAAATATACTGCGCGCTCCGTTTATATCTTACGATATCATTCCTGTTAATTCATAATTCCGTGAGTATATTATATCATTCACGTTATAAATTAAATGTGTATAAAATCAAAAGAGTGATTGTGCTTAAACACCATCTCACATAAGATTTGTCAAAATATCGGTAAAATAACCTGTAAATATATCAAACAGCATTTCTTGTCAAAATTGGACATGTAGTAATTTTTAATTTAATTTTATATTTTTTTAATGTTTAGCGCAAAATTTTAAATTTGACTTCATCCTGTTTCCGTAACTCGATTTCCGTAACCAATACTGATGTTCACAGCCAGACCAAGTAGCCAAAGTAGGTAGTAGTAGTAGTAGTAGTAGGTAGTAGTAATCTAATCTTTTGAACCTTTAATGAAGCTATTTAATAATGATAATAATAGTTAAAAGTTATAAAAAAAATTAAACTTTGACGAATAATAAAAATCTATAGAAATAATTGACACGTTACATTCTTTCTTTTCAATAAAAGTGTTTTACAAAAATTGAACTAAAATGAAGGTAAGGTATGGAAAATCGTCAAAATAGTCCTATGGCCAGTAGCGTAAAACCCAAAAAATACATACTACTATGTATTATTATTAATGAAATATCAAATAACTATAATATTTTCAGAAAGTCGCAAAATTTTACAAAACATGTTCTGAAATGACTAAAAAATTTAAGTAATGCAAAATGTCAACAAAAAAATTACCTCCAAATAAAGAAAAACATAATTTGAAGATTAGATAAACATCGGTCAAATGAATTTTATCGCTTTAAACTCAAATCATGTCAACAATAATAAAAGGTTTCGATCGGAGATTCTATATATTTTACCAGATTATGGGAAGGCTGTGGCTATGACAAAAATACCATAATACAAGCCTAGTTTGTTAGAAGAAACAACTAAAATAGCTTCTACAAGGGTGGTCTGAAAAGTTTTCTACATCAACATGTATATGGTAACATTCATCAACTAAATGTAGGCAATCTGTTTGAGCATTTCTTGTTAAGCGCCCACTTTGCTTTCAGGCATTTTTGATACGCAGATTTTGTTTGTCGCCGTCTATTAGAATTCCAAACCATCATTTACCATCGTGACATTTTGGGCAGCTAAATTTAAACGTGGAAGCTTGGAAGACGATGAACGTTCGGGATATCCAAATACTGCAACCACTGACCAAATGATGCTGGACAATCGTCGAATTAAAGTAAGACAGAATACAGAGGCCATAAATATGTCCAACAAACGTGGATGTTAAGTATTCAATCAAGATTTAGGCATGAGAAAACGTTGTGTGCCGTGTTTGCTTACTCAGGACCGAAAATGAGTTCTTATCAACATTTCCTACGCTTTGTTGGCGCATTAATATATATACACCATTACACATCTGAAAATGCATTCAAACCAGACTGCTAAAGGGAGAAGTGTGTGGAAGCGCAAAAAGGTTATGTTGAAAAATAAAAATTAATGTTGAAAGAAAATGTATTTTATCTTTGAGGTCGGAAATTTTTTTGACCACCCTCTTATGAATTGGATTATTTTTTAACGCAACTTATTTTAAAACAATGATTCCGCCTAACGCAAAAGAGTGTCATGGACTAACTGTATCACAAATAATTAAAACACGTACAATAATACTCGCAGATTCCAATGTCTGCAGGGTAGATAGAAGAATCTCTCGGTTCAATTGGTTCAAAAACCTGATAAACTAATTTACCACGACTGCCTTCCTCCCAGCTATTTAGAGCAGCTGATCAACATTTAGAACAAATAAGAATAACAAGAAGATGAATTTGATGATGTCAATGTTTAACAAACTGTTGCAATTAAATGATTCTATTTGTTTAATAAGAACATATTTCTTTATCTCAATATTAGTAGAAACATAACTTATTAAAGTAATTAAATAAACATTTCCCCAAACAAAGAATACATGTATTGTTACTGTTTGCAGTACAAGAAAAGTGAGACTATCAAGTAATTCATTCGGTAGTCTCGCATATGTTAAAGAGAGCACAAATAGATGTAGCTACAATAATATGTACATTAATTATTTAATTACATTCATAAATATGACATTAAGTATTAATGAAATACAGTTTAATTATGTTCATTGGCTAATTAAATCAAGAAATAAAAGAATACAAACTAATAAATTCACAAATAAAATTTTCCCATGAACGTTCCAAGGTTACACAATGTAATTGTATCGTAATTACATAAAAAATCGCACTGAATTATAATGAATAAAAAGAAATGGCATGTATTAAAATTGTAATCGAATATCTAAATTATGAGTGGATTTTTATTATCGTGGTATTAATTGATGCCGCGATGTTATCACTGGTCCTTGTTTCTTGTTACTAACTTGTAATGTGATAATTTATTGAACTGATTTCAACACACATAATATGACAATTTTATAGATTTGTGATTCAAAGCTTAAAATATATTTTCCATTGATCGTTTATTAAATAGTCTGATTAATGTATTGACAAAAAACCGTAAAAAAGCAATAGTAATGCATGCATATTACAAACGTTGCGCTGTAACAATATTAAGTTGATAGATTTAAATTATTTCACGTCAAGTATACAGTCAATGCCATGTTGATAATTGTAGGTTATGTCCGGATTTGAAAGTTTGTCAAGGAATTAATTTAGATTTTCTGAAAAAGCGATCAACATTTTTTTTATAATCAACGTATTTAATAATGACCACTACTCATAAAAATAATTTACGACGAGAAGTTTTCACATATTTCGTAAAATTTGTACACCGCATTTAGCCTAAAAGTTCGTAAATCAGCTGAGAGAATATAAAATACAGTATAATACTTTGACCACAATGTTACTTAAAAAAGTAAATTTTGTGCTGAGAATTTTTTTTTAATGTTTATTAACATGCATGCAACAGTTGGGCAGCACATGGACCCTGTAAATGTTCATGTACTCAATGGTAACTTTTATCATACTTTTTCTTAACTACATACTCCAAATAATTATTGGCCGGATTTGAACCTTGGAGATTGGGGGCTAAAATATTATGTGTTTCTCAGAAGTTATACTATAGATGTTTTGCAAAAAAATATAAAACAAAAATTATATTTTTGATTGATAGAAATGTAAATGTTTTTTGTTCTGTTTTAATTTTGCTTTTGTATTATTTTGTAATTTATCAGATGTTAAATTCTTATTTATTTTTAAAATTATACTATTACAGAAATTAGTATCCCAAACTACTCTTTGGTATTTCGCAAAATTTAACAGTATTCCTCGATATTTCGCAATCTTTCACAATAAATTTACAATTTTTGAGAATTGTAATCTATATTCCACAAATAATTCTGCTATGTTTCGCACATTTCGCAATATAAATTCTTTCTAAACATATTGACCACGTTTTGACATTTCACATAATTTCTTTTCAAAATTTTCTAATATGCATTTTAAAACATTTCCCGATATTAATATTTTTCGGCGTTTATATTTTGAAAAATATTACAATCTGATGTAGATAGATACTGAAGCATTCCATGGCATTTCTTAACAATTTTACAAATAATGCCTTGACATTTGGTAACACAAAAAATAACATTTTGTGAACATTTTATGAGCTGCTTGTTTCACAAAGAATTTTGTATTCTTTACAAAATTTTGCAAGTTTGTCAACCATCTCAAAAATAATATTTCCTGACATTTTACAACATTGTTTCAAGTTTTCTTTACATTCAAGAACATTAAATTTATTAAAACTTCGCAGAATATTTTCTGTTTGCATTACTCCACATTTTAAACAGTTAATAGCATTTCGTAAAAATGTTAATAACATATAACATTTCTCATTTTGAAAGCATTATATCTATATATTTATATTTCCCAATAAACTTATTCAGGGTGCATTTTGCAATATTTCTGCAAATTGCTAAAATATGTTGCTAGCATTCAACATAATTGACTGAATTTGTACAACAATAAATTTTATAAAAAATAAATATTTATATTTTTTTGTAATATTGACATTCAATTGATATATTCCTTCCGGTTATTAACAATTAATCATTTAAATAGGTGCGCTAGTAAAAATAAACAACATGATCAATATTTCCGTCGTTATTCGAGGAATTCTGTAACTTTCATTCTTAAAATAATTTAAAAAATGCTTCTTACAAATAAAACATAAATATTTACAGAATATAGTATTTAATCAATATATTTGCAAAACACAAATATTTGAAGTAAAAAATTGCATTGATCGTTTCCATTGATTTTACTCATGTCTACATAAATGCAAATTAAAAATTGTAAAGTTTTAAAAATAAGTTATTTGATTTTGAAGTTTCGGTCGACTCGGTCCAAAATAGCAATGGATGTTACTTGACCTCCGTAAAGTTTGCACTCCAACTTTGTCCAATTTTCATAAAAAATACTCTATAATTTAGGACAATAAAAAAATTAAGTACCCACACCGTTTAGCCGGTATACCGCTATTTCAAGTGGAGTGCTAATTTTCGTAAAGACAGCATCCCCACTGTCACTAAACAACTTGAATTAAGGTCGAACGAATTTAAGACTAATTTGTATCAATCGTCACTTTTTTATAAACAATTTTGTTTATTGAAAAATTATTATTGCTGTTTTTCGAAACAACAAATGTATTTTTATGCGAAACGAAGCAGTTGCTTTTAATAAATATCATTGTATAACATATTTTTCTATATTATCAATGTGTCGCATGGAAATCACTTAAGAGATTCGGCACCAACAACAAACTTCAAAATCTTCATATCTGAATTAAAGACTAATTTGTACCCTACTTAGTTTTGCAAAATAATCAATTTGCTGGTAACAAATTTTATATTAGCGGCGGATGTTGAGATATTAAAAAAAAATCAATCGGATTGCGCAGTTTTCATAAAAAACTCTATAATTTAGGACTAATTTATACGAAAAAAATTAGAATTTGTACCTACACCGTTTAGCCGGCTATTTCAATTTGGGTGCTAACTATAGTAAGAACGGTACCCCCACTGTCACTAATCAAGTTGATTTATGGTCATCAGAGTAATTTGTATCAATCACCATTTTGTTATAAATCATTTGTTTATTGCAACATTTCAATTGCTACTTTTCGAAACAGCGCCGCCGCATAAATATCAAGGTACTACAAACATCAGAAATTCACATTCGTGGGTACCTACTTGTGAAAACCCGTTTAAAATCAGGGAAACGCATGTTCAACATCGCTTTTCGTAAATATTGGGTGTGGTGTTCTTATTGGGCCATCCGTATTTTGAAAACGTTTAACATCCGAGCATGTATAAATACCAGGATTAATGAAGGATGTTTCACTTTATAATAGACTTGACATGTAGTTTCAACATGATGACCTTATTTTCGTGTAAATGTGAAAAAATATCTAAATAAAAACTGTACTGTACCAATGAATTGGAAGAGAAGGTCCAGTTCTCTGGCCTCCAAGGTTATTAGATATAACGCCTCTGGACTATTATCCTTGTGGACACATGAAAAATCTAGTGTATTCAAATAAACCACAAAACAGAGATAAACTAATTCAAATTATTGCATCCATACAACCCCAATACTCTTCAGAGAGCTAAGTTGTCAATTATTAGAAGAACAAAAATGTGCTTTAAATATATGTGTTGGCAATAAAAATATTTAATTAATAAATCATTAGATTACTTTAATCAACAACTTTACTTTATTCGTATATTTAAAATTGCCCAAATGCATCACTTTTGAGTTTTGGACAAAAGTGTAAGAGGAACTTTCGACTTAATTGTTCAAAGAATATGCTGTTGTGCAATCGAGTCATATGTCAAAATGAAAATACCAAATTGAACAAAGAAGGGCTGTCGTGGGGCGTATGGTAGATGCGAAACAATGAAATCCATTTTCAACAGAAGCAGTAAATTATTCTTCTCCATATTGTCATTGTCACTCATGATATTCTTTGTCACTGTCAGGCTTGCGGTTTTTTGTCATGACCAGGTGACCATAGCAACAAGCGTCCTAAAACGCCAGAAGATGTTTCACATAAAAACGTAACATATTATATGTGTCGAGAAGGTGGTGTAAAGATAGCTTTATTATCTCATAATTGTTTAATTTCTGTAAAAATATGTTATACAATGATATTTATTAAAAGCAACTGCTTCGTTTCGCATAAAAATACATTTGTTATGTTTACGCAAACAATCAATCAAACAGTATAATACATCCAAGAGATACTTGGAAAATAATGGTATAAATTGCTTACGAAATATCAAAGGTAAAGCGAAATATCGCATGACAAGATCAAAGCTGAAATGACCATGACCTGGCCCATAGTTCCCTTAGTCGACCTAATCGATGCCTTCATTACAAGCAGAAATGTTTGCACAAATTGCGTTGAATTATTGATTTGTATCAATATGCATGTAACATATTTAACTTTAAATAACGAATATTTACATTATTTCCTAATTAAACTTATCGGAAATCTGACGCTCCTGACTTAATAATTCTAATAGCACTCAAATATAACTTATTGATTGCAATTCTTAGTCATTAAATTGGATTTTCGGAGTTTGTTGTTTGCGTGTGTAAAACGACTGCTTTTGACATTTTGTTATTTTCACAAACCCATTTAAAATTTAATTTGATATTGAATCAAATTATGTAATAATTAATTTAAAAATTGATTTTTCTTTTCGCATTTTTGTCTATTTAAAGATGGTGGATGTAAAAGTGGGTGAGAAAACAGTGATTTGAAGAACAAAGCACGTATTGCAATTATGTCATTTTATAGTATACAGTATTGCGTAGGATAAACGATTCTCAGTAGTAACATTTCCAAATGAAATAAAATGTGCCAAGTTTGCTCTGAAAACCTACCGCATTGAATCACAGAGATTTGCATTTTATTACGTCAGAACTGTTCAAATGTAAAAATTTAAAGTAAAGCCGGGGGTTATACATTTTACGTTTTTGGATTCGGTAATATTTAAATGATAAAGAATTTAAATTTCTCTTAAAAGAAACAGAAAGGAAAGATTGCATTATTTACTTTTATTTCGTTTTATTTACGTTTAATAAACCAATACTAGTTAGAATATTCGGTAAACAATGAATTTAATAAATATATCATTATTCCCAAATATTTTCCATATACGCAATTTACAATTATTTAATTCACAGTAAAGTTGTGGAATTTAAAAATTAACTGAATCACCTGTTTTAAATAAAATAAATAAAAATAAAAAATGTGTTATTTATAAATGTACGGTAGATTTATGACAGTAATCACTAGCAAAATGTGGTACAAATAAATGAAGTTTTTGTTATTTTAAGGACATTTTTGGAGACATTTTTCCCTGATTTTTAATGAGATTTGTACATATTTTACCAAAATCCATACTGCAAACAATAAAACCCGATAAAACAGTTTCATTAAAATAATGAAATTCATGGTTGGGTCATTTACTAATTTTTAAAGAAAGATTGAATAAATCAAAGTTTTTTCAATATTAAAAAAAAAAAAATACATGCTTTCTTAAAACATAAAATATGAATAATAAAATTTATAAGATAGTTAAAGATAATTTTTTAAAAATTAATTTTTCGATTTTCTTTTCAAATATAACCATTTACATTAAAATAAAATAATTTTCAAAAAACCACTTAAATTCGAAATGTATTTTGAGCTTGTAAAATTTGAGAAACAATAAATATTTTGTTAATGAACAAAAATATTCAGATAAATGTAGAAAAAATATAATTTTTATAAAAAAATGTCGTTTTGAAAAATTATCCGTAATGTTTGCAAATGTCCGAACTGTTCACAAGATCTTTAAAATCAATAAAAATTTGCAATGTTAATGTAACTTTTAGGAAAATAAACCAATCTTTGTATAGTAATTATTTCCTATGTGAATTATTCAATATTTTTACATTTTTGGAATTGAGCAGGATTGAAACAAAAATCTGTTTATCGTTTCTTGACAACAAAAACGGGATTAAAAGTAACAAGAATATTCAAGAACGTTAAAAAAGTCTATTTACTTTTATTCAAAATATTTTGTTGATTGTTTTTTCAATTAGTTTCTAACTTTTTTGCATTTTTTTTCAAGAAAATTATTTTAAAAAAGTGAAATATAAAAATATAGTCAGAGTAAGTGGTTATATCCAGTCTTCTTGTAGAAAGATTGTAAAGTGCTAGAAATTCGTCTACAATACTAAACAAGCCTACAGGCAACCAAATATAAAAATTTTCTTTTATTTCTTACGTTATTTTTTAAATAGAATCATATAATAAAGTCAAAGTGAGTGGTTGTGTGCAGATTCATATATTTTGTTTGGTTGGTTTTCTTGGATGTTCAAATAAAACGAATCCAAAATAATTTAGAAAATCATCATGTTTTTTGCTTTTGTCCGAGATTGAAAAAAAAACTATTTTTTGTGTTGATATTTATTTCTTTATATTCTGAATATTTTTTTCCTTTAAACATCTATAAACAAAATTTAACTACTTAAGTTCCTAAAAACTAATATTCCACATTTGTTGAAAAAAAAACATTTTGAAAGTAGTATGTGTCAAAATTCTTTGACAAAATATTTTTTAAAAAATTAAGTAATTTGCGAATCGGGTTGCTCTAATTCGAAATGTACTTCAAGCTATATAATTCAAAAATTATCTAAGGATTTTAAGCATTATGTAATAAGCTCCATTCATTTAAATTGATCAGAAATGTGAAAAACAACCGAATTAACATTTCTTCATGTTTCTAATAATAAAATTTTCCTTTTTTTGTGTGATTGGTGTTTCATACAAAAGAAGAATAAGAAAAGAAATTATGACGTTTTGTAGTCGCCTCGTTATAAATGGTTTTGCAAGTAGTGTGGTCAAGGATCAAAACATAAAGACGCCAATTTTTGGTAAATTTAGTTTCTAAGGGACCCAGTCGTTACTAAAAGTAGGGACCTGTCGAAAAATTTTACAATTTCTAGTTTTTGTAGTGAATTCTAAAAACACTAAATAAATTTGGCAAAATTTGTAATAAATTATTTTTGAAATCATATATTAAACATTTCGCAAATTTCCTCGACATCGCAGTATTCTACAAATATTTTGTAACGTTTCACAATTCTAGGCATTTTCTCAAACATCGTAATATATTTATCTAAATTCCTAAAATTTGCAACATATCCCAACTTTTTAATTATTTATTAAATATATTATTCTAATAGTGAAAACCGAAGAAAAAATCTAAATCTTTTTAGTGCGTAGTTAGGTTAGGTTATCAAACTTATTATTATACTCATAACGTATTGATATGTAGAGGTTAAATGTTGACAAACAATAAAAAAAGTAAGGCCAATATAATCTTAAAGGCAAAAAAGCTGGATGGGCGGGAGATTCACACAAACTAAAACTATTTTCACCAATAACTTTAATTTTGCCGCACAAATTCAGAAATTATTTCCATCAAATAATAACTCGGAAGCCGCCGCGGGACGACTGGCAGATGTGAAATATCTAAATGCATTTTTCATAGGAAGCTGTGCATTTTGGTGCTTCATATGGTCACCGTCACTTATGATATTGTTTTGTCGCTTGTCATTTCAGTGCGAACTCCATGTTGTTATTCTTGCTTATTACCAAGGTGAAGATTGCAACGTACGTCCTAACGTGCGGTTAGATGTTTCACATCGATATTAATGACAATTCAATTTGAATTTTCAGCGGCCTTCTTAAATAATACTGAATGATTGTACGCAACCTTGACAAAATTCCCGTAACATAAAAACGTTATTTGATTTATGTAAAAAGGAGGCGCAAAATAAAAAAACTCGCTGAAGAAGATCTTCCAGCACTTATTCGTTCCTCACTCACTGCTACGCGGCTCGTGTCGGAATTTCAACCGCTTAGTTGAATCGATGCTTTCTCGAACTTGTATTTTAATATACTATTTTTTACTTACATCCATTCTCAAACGTTTAGATTTAAGGTGAAATTTATTAAAATAACAAAAATCAAGTTAGATTAGGTAAACTTTGACAAAATTTCAAGTAAAGTTGACACCCCCACTAATTTAAATTTGTACCAAAAAAATTGGAATTTGTACCCAGAATATTGTCAATTTAAATTAGTCGTGGGAATTAGTGTTAACGAACGGTGGAATATGATTTTTTTTTTAAATAAATTTTGCAATAAACAAAAGGTTTATAAAAAATTACGATAGGTATAAATTAGTCTTAAATTAGTTCTGGCCAGTCGACCATAATTCAATTTGATTAGTGACAGTCAAGTGGGGGTGCTTTCCTTACTCAAGTTACCTTCCTCCATATCTTAAAATAGCGGTATACCGACTAAACGTTGTGGGTACTTAAATTATAGAGTATTTTTTATGAAAATTGCGCAAATGGAGTTGCCATCTTTACGGACGTACGTTAAGCTTTTGAAGACCGACACAATAATAGACAAAATTTATATTAATTTTGCAAAAACAAAAACCCCATTTTTTTATTTTAAATAACGACGTCTAAAAATGGTAATCAGGAAACAAATCCAATCAAAATTAAGCAATAAATTTAAAAACGCGGACATGCATAATTAATAAAACAAGACCCAAAGCCCTTCTAAAATATTATTAGAAATATAAATTTACAGCTAAATAATATTTACTAACAAACTTCATTCATTATTCCAACAGACTAATTATAATTCGTTAATATTTATAAATTCCCCGTTAGGAATTAATAGCTGCATAAAAACAACATTACAGAATCATAAGAAAGGATATAAAGTGGAAAAAACACAACAAACTAATGAATGAAATTGAAATGTAGCTACATAGTAATCAACCAAAATTTCAATGAACGCTCTTAAAGCATGCAGCCAAGTAAATATTCCGAATGGAATAGAGTGGGTGGATCAGGCCACGGCTGGTCCAATACACCTGTGGATCTAACACCAACCAGCAGATTCTTGGTGGGATTTTAAACAATTTATCACATACATTTAATAGGAAAGAGAAAATAATGTAAATAAATAAAGTGTACCCACGATATAAATAAATTTGCATTAGATTTTAGCCGCGTCGGCTTTGAATTATTTATTAAATAACATAAATAATGAAAACAATCACGGCGAACAATTTTCTATTGCAACGAGTGATTTGGTTGCGGTAAATATAAACAAGCAATAATTTTGTTTTGGTTTGAATGGTAAACGGATGTATATACTAACCTTCAAGACACACAACACGGCATCCATCTTGACTCAATCTCCTGAGTAAAACGCTAAGAATGGAATCACTTAGATGCTGCTGCACACTGCATAAATCATTATATAGAACGAATAGATTGTCTTTGTACGTGCTGCATATCTTATTCTTCA
>JARJEC010136936.1:0-14024 GCA_030264575.1 Tachinus sp. AB-2021 | reverse complement strand
CTATACGGTTTCAAATATAAACCACTACCTTTCTTTCCTAGAGCTATGGCTTCCATCGTTTTATTGTGTCCCTCCGATTCTTCCAGTTTCTTCTGAGTCTCCTTAGTAGATTTTACGGCCCGTACGATAGTACCTCCGGCGATCGAGCACAGTGCGCTTAATTCCGCGGAGTGGTATGAGTGGCAGCAAACCCCTTTCTTTGGAATACATAATACTCTTGGTTTGTGGACTTTATTACGACCGTCCATTTTCCTAAGGCATCCTTGGCAGCTAACAAAGCGATTCTTGCGCATTCACGTATAACATCTCCTCTTTTAAGTTTTTTTTGTTAACGGTTGTAACGCCTTTTTTGCTTTATTTACCACACCTGCGGGAAGAGCTACAGTTTTAATACCCATTCCTAATTTTCGTTTAGCTTTCATAATTCCAGTTACAGCCAGAGCGCTTGCTTTTTTAGCCAACGAAGAGTTCTTAGATTTAATTCTTGCCCAAGCAGTTTTTTATCAAACATTTCTTCAAATTGGTACCAGGACCGCAGTGTTTGTATCTGGGTATGTGGAGCTCTACAAGTAACTTATCTATTACACTGTTGATGATACCTCTATCGTGGTACATTACTTAATGATTTTATTTGATCAATAATGCGTGTATATATTCAATGCTAATTAACCTCTTTGCTAGTATAATGAGAACCGTCAAACAGAAAGTTACTTCACCTATTGAAAATCTGCTTCAACACGGGCACATGGTTCACTCCGACAAAAACATTTTGCGAAGTTGATGCACGCGTTTTTTAAAATGTCCACATCACTTATACAATAGTCCACTAAGTCCACTGCATGTTAAATTCAGTGTATTTGTGTCTATTGAACCACTCGACAAACTTTTTCCTGTCTTCGGATCGCATTGTGTTCGGACAATCTAATTTTATGTCGGCCGGGGACTCTACATAGTTTGCATTCTCAACGGTGTTAAACAAGTGGGGAAAATATCCCTTTTTTAATTCATCACCAAGATCAAACGCTTTGGTGAGTTTTGACAATGCCATGGGGAAATAATTTAGTGAGTCAATAAAACTCACATTGTCAAGTCCCATCAGTATTTTGGTACCCCTCATAATTAAGTCCAGTTATCTATCGATTTTTCTAGTGCGAATTTTAAGATAATCTGCGCGTCAAAATATTGAGAATTGTGTGCGACACACACAACCTTTTTATAACTTTTTGGCACACCTAATAAATACCTTACAAGATTTTGAATAACGTTTGTTTTAATTACGGTTTGCCGAATTCCGTACTTGTCACAGAATGTCAGTTCTTTTTTGTCATAATAGTGGGCACACACAAGTTTGGTTCGTGTACGGTAGTGTCTGTTTCACTGTTTAGTTTAGTTTCCTGTCGCGTCTCTAAGTTATAGAAGACAAAAAGAAATCTGTCTTTTGGTGAACTTTTTTCATTAATCTGCATAAAGCACACGTGATATGAAGGAAAATGGCCTTTACATAATTTACAGTAAATCTCTCTGCAAACATGCGCGCGTTACGTTATAGTGGTCCTTGTGGAACAATAAATTTAAATTATGAGGTGCCTCTTCGCCTTCATAGATTACTGTACGGCCCTCATCTCCATATTTATAAACCACTATTTTAAATTCTAAACTAATATGTTCTTGAAATTGGCACAATTCGGGTATTCCACAGCTACCATTCCATTATTGGGTAATAAAACACCAGCTTCTTCCACCAGTTGTGCTGCTACCTTGTCCTGGACCTTGCCTATATTACGGCGTATCCAGACACTTGATTTTTTAACATGACTTATGGCCACCACCAGAGCGCGGGGAAGGTTAAGTTATCTTTGTTATTAATAACAATAATACCCCGTCCTTTTTGTGCACTCTTCAAAAGTTGAATATACTCCTGCTTGTACTCGCTTTCCTTGTCCTTGAGGCATCTTGACCGTGGTCACACCAAGACAAAAGGAATCCGTATTCATCCCTTCTGAATTACTCTGGAAGATGGCCCCCAGCACCTTCCATACGTCGTCCGTGGAAACCATGGACGCGTCACGGAAACTCATCCAACCAGGAGTGTTTTCCTTAAAGTCCTTGCTGCAGAATGTGAATCCTACCTGATCCGTTGATCCCATTGCGTCAGCATAGATCACAATCTGCTCCACGGCGTCTCTTACCCATTGCACCGGGTTATCTACGTTTTCTGGGACAGGTCGGATTTTAAATTCCATCTTTCGGTCCAGTACACCGAAACGACATACTACTGTAGAAAAATCTTTAATTATCTTGTAATTTGCCATTATTGCTGTGTAACTTTACTTTGGCTAAACAAGCAATATCTATTGTCACGCATAAACAACGACTGAATAATATTATCGATGGTGCGGTTATATAGTGCAAGTATTGGCGATTTGTAACTTATATCTAGCTCTCCCGGGACCATTATAATTAAATATTATCAGGTGAGGTCAGTCTTGTGTTACCCTAACAGATTACAATACTTAATGATATATTTCTTGCGACTATAATAATAATAATTAGAAGCAAAAAATAAATATTATTAAATAATTATTAAGCCCTCAAATAACCATTTAATAATTCATATGCGTCATCAAATGGCCTTTTAAGGTTTTGATTGAAATTTTTCTACAATTTGGCCCCATTGTCAATGATAAAAGATAGGTCAGTGCCGTCTGGCGGTCTCAATCGCCCGATTA
The DNA here is from genome assembly GCA_030264575.1 of Tachinus sp. AB-2021. Lineage (NCBI taxonomy): Eukaryota > Metazoa > Arthropoda > Insecta > Coleoptera > Staphylinidae > Tachinus > Tachinus sp. AB-2021. Next base: position 11,295 of record JARJEC010136936.1, on the reverse strand, counting down.
CCTACTTACATTACATAAGAAAAATCTGCTGAGCACCACACAAACACAACCGGCACAGACATGGAATTTCACTGAATTAATCAAATGATTATATTATAATATTTATTAGATAGCAATAAATAAAAATTAAATATATAATTAAATTTGATAACGCTCGTGCTAATTTTTTATAAGCAAATATAACATTATGTTACGTGTTTATAATTAATACTTATTTGTTTTTATTAATTATATAACATAATATCAATAATTATATATTTTAAACATTTATTTACTTCCTTAATATTGACAATATATATTTCATTCTTGTACATGTTATCATATTTTTTATAATAAATCATAACATTTTAACAAAATATTATATCAAATTTTTTTGCTAATATGTAATAATATGTGATTAAGAAAATATTGTATTTTATTAAAATGCGTATTAAAGACCTATTAAAATTTCAATGATATATTTATTGTAAACAAGTTGCTGATTCGTGAATAAAGTGCACTATTATTTTGTAAACTAATTTTATTTTTACTTTACATTTTGTTTATAATACGCATATGTTTATAATAAAAAAGACCAATAACCTATAAAATAGATCTTTAAATTTTAATTGTTTAAGTCATTTGAATTGGGCGCCAAACTCGGCAATTTTAATTGCCAACCTTTATTTAAAGTTTTGGATACCACAACATAACGTATTACTACTATGTTATTTCTCATTTATTTGACGAGTGACGTCATAAACGTGTTAAAGTACCGTTTTTCTACTCCCTTCTATATATTGCCACTTTTATTCATACCTAACTAAATGGATACGTATTAGATATCCACTCTTGTGTGGATATGACACTCGTTGCCAACCACATAAAACAAAAAATTACAAATCACAATGCTATGTCAGAATGTTTATACGAGTATCTACATAAATACGAATGTTTTCAATTGTAAAATATCTGAAATAGGCGAAAAGAATTTTTAATCAATTATTATAAAATAAGGCCTAAAACTGGTTTTAATTAATCAAAATTAAAGTGAGTTCTGACCACAGTTCTGACTGACAATTTTGCGATGATGTGAATTATTACATTTATTAAGATTTATGTTCATTTGATACAAAATCCAGAAAGCCAAAATATTAAACATAATTATTTATAAATATAAATATTGTAGGGATGACTGACTGACATGGGCACTTTTGCTAAACTTCAAATATCAAATTTAACCCACAAAATAAATACAAAGTACGTAATATAACAAATTTCTAGAAACGTATCAAAAAATCAATAGTCGTAGAAAAAGTAACCTGTTCAACTCGAGTGAGTGGAATATCCATATCGGACTCAGACGTTTGGAGCACGACGCCGTAGGCGAGTGTTCCAAACGTCTAAGTCAAACTTGTCCACGTGCGATATGGGCATACATAGTCCATTCTTGTTGTACAAAATACTATTGTGTAAAAATAACACTTTTCAAAGCTAAGCCCCCTGAAGTGTAATACGAAAATGACAGTCCTCCGTCAGTTGTATATGTAGATTTTTACATACAGTGTTGTAAAGGAAGCGCTGGAATGCGGCAAAATCTACTACAACACTGGGCATATACAGATATTTAGAGGAAATACGATATTTATGATAATTAAGTTTATGTAACAAAATACAACTTTACATCAAATAACTATAAAATAGTGCTTGATTTAATCGAAAAATGTATTATTCTAATTCATAAACTGGCATCTGTTACCCAAGGCTGCAAGTAAAATTGATTTAATTTTTATTGTCAATACGCACCATGTGATGTCACCTATGCACTACTATATTATTATTTTTTATATAGATTTACTATTAGTTTAAAATCTGATATTATAAATATACCCTAATTTGTTACTTGAAAATGACAAGGATTATATAATATATCCATCCATTGGTAAATTGTAAATAGGTTTCTTAGCTATATAGCGTATTAACTTCCCCGATTAGATCATTTTAAATTACAAAATATATTAAGCAAAGTCCCGAACCGCGAAAATCTACCAAAATTTCTTTGTGCTTCACGAAATAAGGGAAATCTCTGCTGTTATCGGTTGAATTTTAATTTTGTTTCTGGTATGTACAGAAACTGCTTTTCTATAATTGTTATAAAAAATCTTCAAATAAAAGTTGTAGGGTCTATAATTTCCTACAAGTTTTATAAGAAAAGAAATTAATATATGCGGTAAAAAAAAACTACTCAGCACAAAGGAAGAAAATAATATTTTTCAAAACATTATAGTTAAGCTTCAAATTTGTCTCTTTTTGTAAATTACACAATTAACCATTGAAATTAAAGTTTCTTATTGTTTTTGACTTTATTGATTTATTTTACATTTTTACATTTAAAAAATGGGGTTGATTTTGCCGCCCGTTGTGATGAGTTGCGGCACAAAGTTTCTTATGATATAGAAATTGTAGGTCCTACAACTTTTGTTTTTGATTTTTTTTTTGTTCAACTATTACAGAAAACCAGATAATAAATTTAAAAAAAACGCCCTTTTTACTTGTAACACTTTTCCTTGCAAAGTTCTGAAGAAAAGTTTTATACAAAAGTTATTCAACATATTTTTCTGTACATTTCAGAAAAAGAAACCTAAAATCCAAGCAATAGTAGACGATATATAAGAAGGGACCGTTATCTCATGACGCACAAGGAAATGTTGGATAATTTTTGTGGTTCGGAGCTTGGGGGAGAACTTTTTAGCAACAAATCAACAAAATTTGCAACCTAAAATGTTTTGTAATTTAAAATTATCCATTGACTGCCAAGAAGTTAATCCAAAGAAGTTGCGATATATCTAGGCAACCCATTTACAATTTACCATATATTATCTACGTCCTATGATATAATCTTTGTAAAAAAATATATAGATATATTTCTAATCTTATATGGGGCGACCAACGGATTATTTTGTGTTGTTACAACAAATTTCTTATGTTTCTAAGTAATCGAGTAATAAGGAATTTTGTAATGCATAATTTCTGTATATTTTTATTTATAATTTTAAATAAATGGATAGTGACATGCATCTGACACACCAACAAACAAGATAACATTAAATAATTTTGTTTGTAAATTATTAAATACATATTGCTAATCATGTAAACAGAAAAATGATTGAATTTTATCATGTAAAAAATAATAATCGTAAATGGTAAATATGAAAAACAAACGTTTTAAATATTGTTATATTGTATTGTAATCAATTGTAATCATGCATTTAACAATAATTATAGCATTAATTTAGAGTTTTTGTCTGTTGGTTTGAGGTTATGTTGTTTGTTCTTGTATTCATTGTAGTCACTTTCCACTTTCAATAGTGTATTTCAAACCCAGGTGAAAAAGTGCTCTCTTGCTGACTGTGGCCAATGTTTATAAATAGAGTCGTAGTCGAGGCTTATAATTGACCAAAGTCTCCAATAGGACACTTTCGTAGCAAGGTTTGAATACTATTTTTTCTCAAATGGTAGAATTTCTTTGTAAAAATAAAAAAAATTATTTCTGTCAGACAAATTATGCAGTTTTGATTTTTACACTTGAGAAACTACAAACGCTGCTTTTCAAATGTCATAAAAGTTGTGTGATTTACATTATTCATCCCTTGGTGAGAAAAGTGAATTTTGTCACCTCAATTGAGGTGCTCACAGCCTACAGTTTTAACCGGTTGTGGAAAATACCTGTTTATTTAAAATTACTCAAAATATACAGGGTGTCTAGAAAGTAAAAACAACAATTTTGTCTTTTTAATATTTTTTGACAAGCTATCCAATGATACTAAACTTGATTTTCCAACGCCACCCCCAAGGGGTGGGCTTGGGGTAGCGTTACAGTATTAATAAACAACCTCCATTTTTTTATTGCAGATGCGGATTGTACGGAGAAAAATCGCAACTTTTGTACTTTACACTTTTCTTGTTGCGTGATAGATAGCGCGGTAATCGACAAAAGAAAATTGAGTTTAAAAACGGCATCCCTCGGGGTCGTGCCTCAAAAAGTTGTCGCGCTGTAAAATACAACTTACAGCATTCGAATGTAAAATAACTATTTCTCATATTAATACATATTATAAAAATCACCTAGAAACTGACGAATATTACCGAGTATTTGATGCACCATCAAAATACTCGGGTATTTGCACATAGAGTGATTATTTTTTTACATTTTAAAATGTCTTTTCATTTTGATGAATCAAGCTCGAGTCAATTAGATAAAGAAATTGGTATATTAGCGCGTCTTTATTATTTGTTTTACAATGATGAATGCAAAACGCATAGTTACGGTATTTTTACAATCTCCATTTTTTATCGTAATTCATCCGAATATTTTGCATGCCTTCCTTGTACATTTTTATGTATACACTTTATGCACTCATAAAAATATTCGCGTATTTGGTATACAGCGGGATATCACTACTGAATATTTTATTTATTGAAAGGTGGTAGCCTTTACTATGTGATTTGCATTTTAATAAATAAAACAACTTTTTATATATCTTATCACGAAATTTATTAATCCATGACTAGTATCGACCAATTACCTGGTCATCGTAAGGTGATATAAACAAATGTTTTTTTTATTTATTTGTTTATAAACTCAATTTACTTGCGCCAAAATATGTTAATTTTTAACCAAACAACCCCACCAAAGTGGCCATTACGTGTTATTAATCGCGGGCTTTAATAATCCCTAATTAATTGGAATATTTAATTTAAAAAATATACGAGAGTTGTTATTTGTCGGAAAAAAATGCCTCCAGAACAAATAATATTGTTATTAAAGTTTTCCGGAACAGTTAATTTAATATTTTCGTGGCAAGTTTTTGATGGATGCGCCTATTAAAGTTTCCATCCATTTGTCACGAGAAAAATTAGGAGAAATTAGCGAAAAACAACCTTCATATAGCTTGGGAGTAATTGCTTCGTTTTCAGCTTTAAAAATATTTAAATTGAATTATTGAATATGTCGATTATATAATAATATATATATAATAATATATAAATATATATATATATATATATATATATATTTATATTATATTATGTTGGCAACAAACAATTTGTTTACACCCATATTTGACATTTAATTTAAGGTTAACAAATCCATATGTTTTTGAAGTATAACTGTCACTCAAAAATTGCCAACTTGATTATTTTTATTAAAAATTGCAAATTGTAGGATTTGTATATATTGCGACGACGGGAGGAAGGAAAAGTTTTTACGCCATGCGTCCTCTAATTTTTATTGGTCCTTAAGAGCCGTCACATCACCAATTTATTATAAACATCGTCATCTAATTATTATATATAAACTATATTGTTAGTGATCCAGGGTAGGTTAGGTTTAGACAATTTTAAGTAGTGCAGTGGAGCAAATCGAGATTAATGTTCTTCAAGTTTCTGAATGGTTTATATACTAGATCCATTTTCTGTTTAGTTATATTTAATTTAATAGTAAGTAAGATCGTGGTCAGAAAGATCACAAATTGAAAAATACTAATATTTTATTAGAATAATTTTCATAATAACTCTAAAAGCATGAAATGAGCAATCATTATGTTAATTAAAATTTCGATTTTCATTATGTTGTAGTAATTTTACTACTCTATATGTTTATAAAAAATGTTTCGTTCAATTTATTGCAATCTTGGTTAAATTTAGAAGCTTTTGCCTAATGCAAATGTTTCATAATAAATATTTACAAATAACAATTATTTTTATTTGTTCCGCCTATGAAAAATCCTGGGCAGTAATTGCTTCAATCAAAAATATGCGAATTATGTGGATAAAAGTCGAACCCTTCAACTTACTCCCATCTTAATTATCGAGATAATTAATCGCAATTACCACGAGACTTGATTACAACATTTTTCCGTTGATCGCTTTTTAAAAATATTCAGAAAATCTAATGTAATTCCGTGATATTTTCAAATACTGATATAATTTACAATTATCAAAATAACCTTGATATTACTCTTGACGTAATAATTATTTACAAACTAAGTGTGGAAAATTTTCACGTAAGATGTTTGTAGAATATTTTTTTGAAACGAGCAAAGACTATAACTTAAGATTTAAATAATTAGTAAAATATGTCGGAAATATTAATAATATTACACATTTACCTGGTCCATTTTCATAAAATTTAAGCATTTTATTTCGGTGTTTTTGCTCGGTTTAGTAGACCGGGAAATGCGGATTTGCGATTGTCACCCGAGTGTCTCAAATGTCACTTTTGAGGCAGTAAGTTCAAAAAATATTTTAAATCTGTTAACTTAGTATTGTAAATATTTTTTCTATAATTTAATAATTTACTGTTTATTACCTAGCGCAACAAGGATGTTTTTAAGGACCAAGCATGCATTCATTAATAGGGGCTTTCTCTCTACATTAAATAGACCCTTTAATAAACGGAAAAATAAATTCAATTCCCCATGATTTTGAGACATTGCCAAATATCATTTATTTTTAATTCATACTTTATAAATCGTAGATTAAATAAACACGATGCAAGCCAAACCTGATTAAATGTTAGTCAAGCTTTATTAATCCCGGCTTATAATAAAAATCGGTGCAAACGAACATGAAAACATCGAATTGAGTTTCTATGAGAAAAAGGTGCATTATTTCTTTCATCAGTGGCAATGGTGTACGTTTCCCACTGATGAAATAAATAGTAATAGTAAAGAAGAGTAGTCAGCATGAGTACCATCTACAACAGAATTTACTCTTTTGGGCTTATATCTTACCGACCACAGCTAGTCTTACCATTTACTTAGATTACTTTTCATTTTCACGATCTGATGCACCAGCCCAAGAGTTCGCGGAAGAGCCGAGTCTTCGAAAGGCTGAAGTAAAGACCTGATGATTTGGGATTGAAATGAATTGAATTTCTTCTTTGAATACATTTATTATTTATAATAAACACTGATTATGTTATATATTGATTCTCATATCATATTTATTCTTAATTGAATCTTTAATCAACACCCAATAATGATTACCTTTGAATATCTATAACTAGAAACTTCACATTCAAATGCGGTACATTTGAATGAAGTTGGCAGCGGTAAATTGGACATGAAAACCTGGTGCGACAGCTTGTGTGCGTAATCCAAACTATCTGATTTTAGTTCGGTGAATGTATTACTATATCGGCATTAACAAAATGTCCAAGCGATCGATACAAAATAAAATTTTAATTGTGTATCGTATAATAATATCTTAATATTGAACAAGCCCATTATCGGTATTAATTAATAATAATATCCTAGCGCTAGATACAAAATAAAGATTGGACGTGAAATATATTAAATTTGCAGAAGAGATCAAAGTAATTGAGTTGAATGGCTAGAAGAAAGAAGAAAATTACTAACTGCTTCTAATTTTATAAGTCACATATTAAGTTAGGCTACAGAAACAAAAAAATATGTTCCATATTTATTGTTGATGACCTGATTTTTGTAGTTGTTTGAATGAATGCTTGCGGACCGAACAAAATACCATGTAGGACTGCATTAGATTATGAAAAACTAAACGAAATAAAACGATGTAGAATGTTTATTGATAAAGAACTACGTTTCTTGTTTATTTTGAGTGTGGACTCTAAAAGCCATAAACACGGATATCGTCTATAAAGAGTTTTGGAGAGATAAAATCGTTTCACATTTATCATTTTTCTATTTAAACTGCATGGTACTACAACTGATTGATCTATGAAAAATAAAAAATATGCGGTTATGAGATTCCAAACAAATATTAGACGCTCAAGAAAAATAGAAAAATAGAAAAAAAAGTTTATAATATGCACTAAACAGTTTTACAAATTATAAATTAACACATTTATTTGTAAATTGTGCACTTAATTTAACATATGTATGAATCAGCTGTTGCCGATAGAGCTTCTATCGAGACGAGATTAAACTAATCTCGATCTCGTCTCGTTAAGATTATAAAAAAATGATCTTGTCGAGATCTTAAAAAATCGATCTCGTTTTGATCTCGCTGAGATTCTCGACATATCAATCTCGATCTTGAATCTCGACAATGTCTTGATAAGATCTTGACAAGATTAAAAAATATTTTATATTTTACACATAATATATAATATGACATATTTATTAAATAAATTATTGTTAAAATAATAATTTTATTTATACATTTCTTTAAATGTGAGGTCTTGTCGAAATCTTGTTCTGGTCTGTCCAAGATTTTGTCATAATCTCGTTTTCATCTTGATCTCGACCTTGGGAAAAACTAAATCTTGTTTCGATTTCGAGACCAGACCGGCACAAACTTTAATTGCCGCTGAATGTTGTATTGGGCTTATGTTATAAAATGTATCATTTTCTTTGAGTTCATTGACCAACAAATTACCCGAAAGATGGAAATGTATTTGAAAAATATTTATGAATTTATGATGGCGAGTCTCCATTCAAAAGGCAACGAATCGAGACACTTCCTCTTGGGAGGAATTTATTTATTTATTTTTCATTCAATAATTTGTAAATAAATTAATACTACCTTTGCTAATAAAGGTTTAAAATCTCTCACTAATGATTTTAAAATTGAACTAGATCCTATTTAGACAATTGGAAATAATAATGGACAGCCAGATCAATAAGACAAACCTTTTTGTTTAAGAAAAGATCTTCCATAATTTACATTCAGAAAACACCAAATGTCATAAATAAAAAAGTATAAGTTAAATTTGTTAATCTATATGTGTATATGTAGAGCACTTCTATAAACGGAGTATAACTATCAACAACATAAAAGTACCAATTTTCGATTCATTGCGTTTAGCCGTTTTCAAATTACATATTTTCATAAATAAATTTTAACATTCAGAACATGGCTTTTGGTAGTCTCAATATTGACACAAAATTATGTTGAAATAAACATGAAAAAGAACTCGATCAAAAACTTAGCCGAGTCATCTATTGTCTGAGAAATCTTAGCAATTGCTTACCCAAAGTTGTTCTTTTATCTACATATTATGCCCTATTTCAGTCACACATGCAATATTGCATACTAGTCTGGGGTCATTCTAGTATCGCAGATAATATATTTTGTTATCAGCGACGAGCTGTTAGAGCACTTTCCAGCTACATAGGCTACATGGATGACTGTATAGAGTATTTTTCTGCTCTGAAGATACTCACATTTCCTAGTTTGTTTGTGTTCGAATGTCTCCTGCATGTAAATTTGAGCCATTAAAAAGTATTTAATATTCTGTGCCAGATTCAATTAAACTTGTTTAATTCTGATTCATAAATGCTACTAAAATATTTGATATATAAATATACAAAACTCAACAGCTCACAGCAAAATGGACCAAGTAAGAATCAATTTAATTCCTATCTGGTGGATGTTGCCAATATCTCACATGTACATTCCAATTGTTTTTATGGTACGCATAAAGTAAAATGAATAAATAAATAAATTGTATTTGTTCACTTTAATCGTACTCTAATAATTTAAATTATTAAATTATTATAAATTTTAATTCAAACTATTGATACAGTAAAGGTTTTGTCTCAATATTGTGCAATTGCTATTTACAAAACATTTTGGATTTATTATTGAGTGTAAATGTTTTGAGAATATATTTTTATTTAAAACTGATATTTCTCCTGTTAAAGTGTTTTTTACCTAAAACTTTATTTATATCTATTTAAAAAATGCTTTTATGTTTGTTGCATATTTCTTCAATTCTCTTATTTTTATATATGTTTTAAGAATACTGGGCGATCGTATCGTAATGGTATCGAGGTTATTATGATTTGTAAATGTGATAGAACAAAATGCCCCCTCATATAATAAGGTATGATTTATTAGCAACATTATTTTCACCGTTCAACTGTTTTTGTTTGTTGATTGTCCAACGAAAACATCATTTTTTGATGAAACATCCCAATTAGACATTTGTTGATAGTTTCAGATAGTTCCAAACAGTTTGAACTAGCAATGTTAGCACTACTGAGTATACTTATATTATTTTTTAATAAATGGATTGGCAATCGCGGTAAAGTTGCTTGACCACCGCATTCTCCAGATCTAAATCTGATGGATTTCTACGCATTGAGCATATGAAATAAGACAACTGGTGCATCAAGAAGAAGTCAAAACACAAGAGCAGACAATAAATAACGCTGCCAATGAAATCCGAATTTTATTAATCCCATTAAAAACTTTATTGGGCACCATTGTGAAGCATGTATTCAAGTATTCAATCATTTTGAGCATTCATTATAACCATTTGAATAGTTTTGTGTTATTTTATACTTCATCTTGATTGTTAAGTAAAGACTTTGTGTTTAATTGTGTTTAATTTCTAAACTTGTTAATATGTGATGTTAAAATAAAAACTCAAAGTCTTCTAACTCCTTAACTCTTAACTTATCTAATGTCAGACATATGTATGTTATTAATATGAACTTTTTTCTTATAATTAATGAGCTTTTATTTGTCAATGAGCTATAAAATCACCCTGTATAGTTGTATATTTAAATTTAAATTACAATGGTGGATGCTCAATTGTAAAGCACTAGCCTAACAAGCTAGAGGTCGTGGGTTCGAACCCCACAAATGTGACCAATTTTAATTCTGCTTTCTATACACTGGTGGTTTGGAAGTCACCTTATAAGCTGTTGATCCCATCGAAACCCCGATTTCACGAGTCATCGGCTTACTTAGGGGTACTGATGTAAAACATAAACAAAACAAACAAATATTTCTTAAATTTTTAATAAAACAAAAGTATCCGATGTTTTTAGATTTCAAGTATTTACTATTCTAACCTCGCAATATGATCTAATATTATAATTTTGAGCCTGACAACTTCCACAGGGTCAGGGTTGCCAATGATACTTACCGTATCTTTTGCGATGTTCTCCTTGTTTAAAATTTTACAATAAAAAAATCAAAAGCATTATAAGATTGTAAAAAACCATTCATACAAAAGTGTCATAATATTTTATCTACAGAAAAATATTAATGTTTTCTCATCATTAGAGCTATTATTGATACAAATGCGAGAACTTGCATTTAAAGTGTGGGGTTGTTGCAACAAGACATAGTCGTAGATTTGACAGCTGCCAAAACATGAACAGGTATGCCTTGCTGCCATATTTGCAGCAAAATTTGTAAAATGGCTTAAATTTTAACTAAATCTGTTTGAAAAACTTGCTAAAATTTATAACAAAGTAATTACCCGATGAAATATTTGAGTACAAAATCGTATGTGAACATCACCAAAATTTTGATAAT
>JARJEC010136917.1:0-17435 GCA_030264575.1 Tachinus sp. AB-2021 | reverse complement strand
TTATCTCTTGTCCAAGTGGATGTTTCCTCAACAGCTTTGAGCATAAAGATAATCCACGGCTCCCAATTTTTTTCCGTTGTAACGGATAGCAATAGCTGATAGTAATCGCTTTTATTCTGCACGATATAACGGCTCAGATAGAGAATCGGCAAGGTTAAGAGCTCTTTCTCAATCAAATAGAGGATATTCAAAATCCTGCCAGTACGACCATTACCATCAATAAATGGGTGAATGGCTTCAAACTGATAATGTAGGATTGCGAGTTTAACCAATGGATCTAGATCATCCTCTGCATGTAAGAAGTCTTCCCAATTCTTGAGAAGCTTTCTAATTTCATCCTCTCCAGCTGGTGGAGTATAAATCACCTCATTAGTAACACTATTTCGCAAGGCTGTACCTAATTGCTTACGGATGGATAGTTCACTATTTTTAAGCGTACTACATACTTCCAGTGCTGTACGGCTACATAAAGGAGTGTTTTTCAGTGATTCAAAACCATTATAAAGTGCTCGACGATAGCTCAATGCTTCCTTCGTCATAGGATCAGCACTGTTTTCTTCATCCGCAAATTGAAAAAGCTTATCTGTCGTTGTGACGATATTTTCAATCTCAGAGCTTCCCTGAGCTTCTAATATAGGCAATAGATTGATGAGTAAACCTTGATTAGGTAAAAGCTTACCTGCTTGGTTTAGCTCAGCCAATGCACTACGAGCATCAATACATGTTTTTAATATTTTCTTAGTTTCAATCTCATTATTTGGCGGTAATAATGGTAGATCGTTATAAGGTTTATCAGCTATCCAAGTCATTTTCTATCCTTTAATATTTGGATAGAGTATATGTTGATCCAATCGACATATCAATCGAATATGTTTAAAAAATCAAAAAAAATCGACATGTCTTCAAAATATGTCGATTTGCTAAGCATAAAATATTTTTAAGTGCTGCAGTTTCACCCGTATCGCATTAACGTGTATGCCATACGGAATTGGGGTTTCCAATTATAGTTGGCAAGTATGAAAATACGGGATCACAAGTGAAGTATATCCTACAACTTTCCTCATCAAAAAAATGGACAAGCGTGTAAACGTGGGATTGAAATGGTGATGCGCTACCATATTTTATAAATGAAGTAAGCAGGCTAATAAGAAATGCGATATGCCTATTCAAAAAAACGTCATCTGACGGATTTTTATTATCCTTAAAAAAAGCCTGGAAGACTTGGCTTTTGCTGATGGTCATCGGTTACTATTTTTACCTTCATACTCTCCTGATTTAAGTCCTATTGAAAAATATTGGGCAGATCTTAAGAGACAAATGAAAAAGGTATTACGTTATTTTGCAAATTTTGATGAGGCATTTACCAGTCTTTTTTTAAGCCGATTCTACTATGCATGATTTTTTAATCAATTGATTTCAAATTCTTTTAAGAGGTCTTTTTTAAAAAAAGGGACAGAAATGGGGACAATTGGATTTCAGTCAACAAAAAACCTCGCATTTCTGCGAGGTTTCTTATATATGGTGGACATAGGTAGATTTGAACTACCGACCCCAGCATTATGAGTGCTGTGCTCTAACCAGCTGAGCTATATGTCCAAAATAGATGTGTATATTATGGAATATCATTAATAGTGTCAAGTCTTTTCACGAATAAAATGATCAAAAAATTTGCTGAATGAGTTTTTCTATTAAAGCATATTCAAAGCGTATTTTTTAGAGAGAAAATCTATATATTATGAAGAAATGAGTGACTATTTTCATGCTAACAAAAATAAGACTCCATTGACGGTGCTAATACCCACAATAATACTGATTAAGATATTTTTTCGGAAAATATAGCTGATTAATACCGTGATAAGCCCAAAACCTTTAGCAATTAATAGAGGAATATCGGGTGCTTTCATATCAATATTGAGGCTAGCAAGAATAAGTACCATCATTACGCTTAAAGGAAGCAGATAGTTAAATGCTTTCAATCGAGGAGATTCCAACCATTTTCGAGGGACAAAGGTGGGAAATGCGCGTAAAAGATAGGTAATCACGGACATCGCTATAATAGCCAGCAGGGCGTTACTTGTAGAGATCATAAGCGTGTTTTTCGTTCAAAAAATAAGGTAAAGCCTAAAATGCCCATAACACAAAGGATGAGCGCGAGAAATAGGCTATATTCAGGGAGAATTAACAGGACAAGAAGATAGCTCACTATGGCTAATAGCGTTGGCCATGCAATGCGTTTTACACGGATTTGTTCATACCACAAAATCACAAAGAGGCAGGATAGAGAGAAATCAAGATGAGGAATCCATTCGTTAAGTTCCCCTCCAAATAGGATTCCCAATAGGGTTCCTGCCATCCAATAGCCTTGATTGAGTAGGGATATTTTTGGAAAAAAGGTGGCGCGCTTTTCTTGCGGAAGCGAGGTCATAATAGAAAAAGTCTCATCCGTTAAGGCAAAAAGACAATACCAGCGCTTAAACCGTTTTGAAGGCAATACTTCTAATAAAGGTAAGGCGTAGAAAATATGGCGTAAATTAATGAGAAAGGTATTTAGCCCAATATTTATTATGGAGGCACCGCTGGCAAAAAGTGGGATTGCCGCATATTGTGCTGCCCCTGAATAAGCTAGAAGGCTGATCAGTAGGGAAATCCACCACGGAATTCCTTGCGCGCTAGCCAAAACGCCAAAAGCCATGCCTGCGGGTAAATAACCAATTGCAACGGGGAGGCTTAAATGGAGTGCTTCTTTCCATTCACTGAGAGCTTGATTCATATTTTTTTAGTGATTAGTCATAACGGTTTGTCGTAACGTCATTGGGATTTAGTTATTCAATAAAAAATCATGGATAAGTATACGTTTTTTTAAATAATTTCCCTAATGCTTTAAAAGAATAGTTAGAGAATTATTCTAGGACTATTTTATATCAGCTATTTTTCACTATTTATATATAGTGGATTAATTTAGCTCCATAAGAAAACACCCCAATGTTGAGTCCAACTTTTGGGGTGCAGTTCAAACAATGATCAGTGTTTTTTGTCTATAAAATATCATTATCATTAATTATTAATAATAATTGGTTGTCGGCAAATCACATCGCTGCCTCAAATATGGCTTCGACTTCCTTTTGATTGCCTTGGCGAGGGTTGGTGGCTCCACAAGCATCGTTTAGTGCATTTTTAGCTAAGGTCGGAATATCTTTTTTCTTCACATTGAGCTTCGTTAAGCTTTCAGGAATATCAATATCTTTTGATAATTCACGAATGGCAGCAATACAGGCTTTTGCAGCCGCTTCATCATTCATTTTTGAAGTATTAATTCCCATCGCTTCGGCAACATCACGCAATCTTGGAGCGCAGCTTTTAAGGTTATATTCCTGAACAAAAGGTAATAATACCGCATTACACACGCCATGAGGAAGGTTATAAAATCCTCCAAGTTGGTGAGCCATGGCATGTACATAACCTAAAGAGGCGTTGTTAAAGGCCATTCCTGCTAAGAATTGAGCATAGGCCATTTGTTCACGAGCTTCGAGGTTTTTGCCATCGAATACAGCAGAACGCAGATGCTTCATAACGAGCTTAACGGCTTGAAGTGCACAGGCATCGGTAATTGGAGTGGCTCCTGTAGAAACATATGCTTCAATGGCGTGCGTTAACGCATCCATTCCTGTAGCAGCCGTGAGTGATTTGGGTTTGGCGACCATCAATGAGGGATCATTTACGGAAATAATAGGCGTAGTATTTTTGTCAACGATAGCCATTTTAATGAGACGTTTTTCATCGGTGATAATACAAAAGCGCGTCATTTCACTGGCCGTTCCTGCGGTTGTATTAATGGCAACGAGCGGTAGTTGAGGGTTTTTAGTTTGATCTAATCCTTCAAAATCTTCGATATTCCCTTTATTGGTGGCGCATAAAGCAATACCTTTCGCACAATCATGTGGAGAACCGCCACCAAGAGAGATAACAAAATCACATTTATTATCTTTTAAAATTTTCAAGCCCTCGTTGACATTGGTCACTGTGGGATTTGGTTGGGTTTCTGCATAGATAAAGGATTCTATCTTAATTTTTTTTAGCAGATCTGTCACTGTTTTAACCATACCTGAAGAATTTAAGAAACTATCTGTAACAATTAATGCTCTTTTAAAATTATGGCCTTTGATGGCGGTCATAGAATCTTCTAAAGCATTTTCACCCATAAGATTAACGCTAGGTATAAAAAAAGTGGTACTCATTATTTCTCCTTTATAGTGCCAACTAAAATGCATTAACAAAATGCATTAACAAAAACTTCTTAATAGTGGATGAGTATACATTATTCATATTATAAATAAGTATTAATATTTATTTTATTGATGATTATCAAGATGTTAATTAGATTTACTTATGGAGTCAATCTATATGTATATTTTAATGATGCCCATTTTGCAAATAGTGATGGCAAATGCTATTTAAAGTTTATATAGATAAGATTTTCGCTAAATAGTGACGGAATTATAGCGTCAGCTATAAGGAGATTATGAGTATTACTGATTTCAATAAAATAGGAGGGATAAAATGGAGGGCTTATTAAATAATTATGACGGTCTTTTAATGTTTGTATAAATTTGTGATACGTGATGATACATATTTTGAGTGTTTATTCTACCTGCAATCAATGTATTAGCACTATTTGTTGTCAATGTGTTGAATTTAATTGGGGGTTAACTATGATTAATCTTGGTAGCCCTATCGAATTATTTGATGGAAAATAAATCTATATGATAGTGAATAGATATTTGTCAATCTTCTATGTTACTTAATAGGGTTATAATTAGATAAAATTATAAAAAGAGGAAATAAATATGTTTAAATTGGGGGATTTAACTGCATTAGTGGTTGGAAAAATCGATGATATGGGCATAAATGTAGCAACCATATTAACTAGAGCAGGAGCACAAGTGATTTTTGTCGATGCTGATGATGCATTTGGAGAGGAAATAGCCACTGAATTAGGTGGTGATTTTATTTGTGCAGATATAAGGCAAAAGGCGGATTGCAGAAAAATAATAAACTTTGTAAATAAGAAATACGGTTGCCTTGACATCTTGTATCTAAATGTTGGAATGATGCCATTGCAAAATGGGGAATATACAGGTCAATTACAGCAAAAATCTACATCCTATATTATTCAAGAAGCGATTAATGCTATGAAAAAAAATAATTATGGACGAATTATATGGGGTGGCTATAACAGTGAATCTGAAGATAACGTAATGCATGAAAACGGTGATTCATTAACTTTTATAAAATCCATAGCTAAAGAAAATGCGCATGTCGGTATTACGGTTAATTCAGTGGTAATGGTGGAAAGTTGTCTTGAGTGCCATGTGCCGGCAGACAACAAGTCTTGCATCAGATGTCAATATGAAATGCCTTGTAAAAAATCGCTACATCTATCAGTAGAAGATGTGGGCTATGCGGCTTGTTTTCTAGCATCTAAGGAAGCTAGATTAATTACGGGACAAACTATTGTAGTGAATGCAAAAAATATTTAAGCTCATGAATATATTCATAAGCTATATTTAAAACATTGCAATGTTCTATTTTCAGAAATAGGCTTTTTTAGACAATAAAAAGCGATTTAATTGCTTAAATCGCTTTTGTTTTTTTTTGTCCTAAATCACTGACGTGATTATTTACTGTGTTTACTGTTTGAATAATATTGAGTAGCCATATAATTTCGAAGGACCATATCACTTAAAACACTACTAGTTTGATCAAATTGAAACTTCCTAGTCATACATTCACTTTGCTAATTCGTTAGCATCAACTTGATTTGGATAAACTAATGAGTTTTGTGCTCATTATCAAACATTTAGGATAGGGAACATGTTAGATATTTACTTAGCATCTTAAGATATTCTTGACCATTTTCAATTATAAGATTACTCGACTCAATATAAAGCAAAAACTATGCCAATAATATCAGTATTATATCTAATCGCCGTAAATGTCGACATTTTGAAATAAAATATAATAATAATTTTTATTTTTAATAAAAACATTAATGAAATGACAAATATTGCCGTATATTGTTTCATTAATATGACAAATATTGTAACAATTAATAAAAATTTTTTTTTGTCACCATAAGTAAATATTATCACTCCGATAAATACAATGATTTGACTAAAAAAACTGCATGTGATTTTCATATGAAATAAAATATCTTGTAACAAGTAAGGGCGTTTATGGGGAGCCTTATTTTTTAAAAATTATTTAAAATCAATGATTAGTATCGGATGATGATAGAGCAAGATATTTGAAAGTAACAAATATTGGCAGTTGTGATATTTTTAGTCACTTTCAATTAATTTTCAAATTAAGGAATCTTTGGAGGAGGAATGGAGAATTTCACTATTAAAACGTTTTAAAGCGACGAGCTAAAAATTGACAAAAATAGTGTCGACTATTGCTAATAGTATGCTGATAAACAACATTAATTATATTAATGTTTAATTATTAATAAATATTAATAATTAAACAACTAGCAGAATAATAGGGATATTCTGTATTGTTTATTTTTATAGAAAATAGATTTTTATAATGATTATCTATATTATTTACATAAAATAATATATCTTTAATATTTATAAAGTGAAATACTTTCAGATAAATTATTGTGCTACAAGAGGGAGATTTATAGAGAGTTTATGTGATATTTACGTGCTATAAAAACGCATTTATAAGTAAATTAATCTTAAGAAATTCAAGCATTTCACCACCAAAAAGCACAATCAGCCACTTTTTATTATTGGTCAGTATGTTTGTGATTGAGATAAGTGAATAAAGTATAGTATACTCAGCCTGCGGTCGAAATAGTTATAATAATAATTTGTACTTATAACAAAATAAATGAAGAGAGTCGGGGAGTATGACTCTTTTAATATCCTGTAACTAATCCATGTCACAGAACATTAAAAGTATAATCCATTATTCATTACACAATCCGTGATGATCATACACCCGTTATCTCTGGTAACTCATGTTGTGGAGGCAATATAAGTAACCGTTAACTTTTATAGCACTGCTATATATTCCATGTCATTATTATATTATGCAATTATCGTGCCACTTTTGCTAATATTGAGATTATATTAAGTTAACGATGGAGTTTTTCATTGCTACTAAAAGGTATTATATAAAAAGGTATTAGATTATTTTTGCGGTATAAAAAACATATTCTATTGCCTTTCGGTTATATCACCCGTTAAAAGGGCTAATCTAACGTTATTTTAAACGGGTTAATAATTTATCATGTATGCCTTGAAAGCCACCATTACTCATTATTAAAATATGGTCATCCGTTTGTGCTATATTTTGAATCGCTTTGAGTAGATCGTTAAAATCCTTGAAGGATCTTGTTTTCTCGCCTAGCGGTTTTAATGCTTCTGCGACATCCCAATCAATCCCCCCAGAATAACAATAGACAATATCTGCCAACTTGAGTGAATTAGCGAGCTGAGTTTTCATTGTGCCCAATTTCATGGTATTAGAACGTGGTTCTAATATCGCAATGATTCGTTGATTGCCAATTTTAGAACGTAAGCCAGACAATGTTAATTCGATGGCCGTAGGATGATGGGCAAAGTCATCATAAATAGTGATGCCATTAACGATCCCCTTGGTTTCCATGCGGCGTTTTACGCTTTTGAATTCGCCTAAAGCTTCCATCGAAAGTGACGGTGCAATGCCCACATGCTCAGCAGCAACGATGGCGGCTAGGGCATTTTGGCGATTATGCTCACCTAAAAGATCCCAATGAACGGATCCTATTTTGTTCTCTTTATAGAAAATATCAAACGTGTTGGCATCTATAAATTGGTGGTGCCAGCCCGTTGAAGTAGAAAAATTACGAATAGGCGTCCACGAGCCAAGTGCTAAAGTAGCGGAGAGATTCTGATCCGCGCCATTATTGACAATCAATCCATTACTCGGAATGGTGCGAATAAAGTGGTGAAACTGTGTTTGAATAGCCGCGAGATTAGCAAAGATATCCGCATGGTCAAATTCAAGATTATTTAATACCGCCGTTTTAGGCCGATAATGAATGAATTTTGAGCGCTTATCGAAAAAGGCCGTATCATATTCATCTGCTTCGATTACAAAATACGCGGGCGATTTTTTATCATGGAAGGATGTAGAGAGCCGAGCCGAGATTAAAAAATTTTCAGGAACGCCGCCAATTAAAAATCCAGGGTTTAACCCCGCATATTCTAAAATCCACGCCAACATGCTGGCCGTAGTAGTTTTACCATGGGTTCCTGCTACGCCTAAAACCCAGTGTTGGGATAATACATTTTCCGCTAACCATTGAGGTCCAGAAATATACGGTAATCCTTGATTAAGAATAGCTTCTATTAAGGGCATCCCGCGTTTTACGACATTACCAATAATATAGATATCGGGATTAAGCAGCGTCTGATCTTCATCAAAACCCTCGATAACCTCTATGCCTAAAGTTTCTAGTTGTGTGCTCATTGGTGGATGGACTTTGGCATCGCAACCCGTTACTCTATAGCCCGCTTCTTTAGCTATCGCAGCGATGCCTCCCATAAAGGTGCCACAAATTCCCAAGATATGAATATGTTTATTTAACATCACTAATCCTTGCGCTTGATGAAAAATTTAATTAAATAACCCTATATATAAATAACGACATATATAACGACATATATATGTCGTTATATATGTCGTTATTTATATATAGGGTTATTTAATTAAATTTTTCATCAAGCGCAAGGATTAGTGATGTTAAATAAACATATTCATATCTTGGGAATTTGTGGCACCTTTATGGGAGGCATCGCTGCGATAGCTAAAGAAGCGGGCTATAGAGTAACGGGTTGCGATGCCAAAGTCCATCCACCAATGAGCACACAACTAGAAACTTTAGGCATAGAGGTTATCGAGGGTTTTGATGAAGATCAGACGCTGCTTAATCCCGATATCTATATTATTGGTAATGTCGTAAAACGCGGGATGCCCTTAATAGAAGCTATTCTTAATCAAGGATTACCGTATATTTCTGGACCTCAATGGTTAGCGGAAAATGTATTATCCCAACACTGGGTTTTAGGCGTAGCAGGAACCCATGGTAAAACTACTACGGCCAGCATGTTGGCGTGGATTTTAGAATATGCGGGGTTAAACCCTGGATTTTTAATTGGCGGCGTTCCTGAAAATTTTTTAATCTCGGCTCGGCTCTCTACATCCTTCCATGATAAAAAATCGCCCGCGTATTTTGTAATCGAAGCAGATGAATATGATACGGCCTTTTTCGATAAGCGCTCAAAATTCATTCATTATCGGCCTAAAACGGCGGTATTAAATAATCTTGAATTTGACCATGCGGATATCTTTGCTAATCTCGCGGCTATTCAAACACAGTTTCACCACTTTATTCGCACCATTCCGAGTAATGGATTGATTGTCAATAATGGCGCGGATCAGAATCTCTCCGCTACTTTAGCACTTGGCTCGTGGACGCCTATTCGTAATTTTTCTACTTCAACGGGCTGGCACCACCAATTTATAGATGCCAACACGTTTGATATTTTCTATAAAGAGAACAAAATAGGATCCGTTCATTGGGATCTTTTAGGTGAGCATAATCGCCAAAATGCCCTAGCCGCCATCGTTGCTGCTGAGCATGTGGGCATTGCACCGTCACTTTCGATGGAAGCTTTAGGCGAATTCAAAAGCGTAAAACGCCGCATGGAAACCAAGGGGATCGTTAATGGCATCACTATTTATGATGACTTTGCCCATCATCCTACGGCCATCGAATTAACATTGTCTGGCTTACGTTCTAAAATTGGCAATCAACGAATCATTGCGATATTAGAACCACGTTCTAATACCATGAAATTGGGCACAATGAAAACTCAGCTCGCTAATTCACTCAAGTTGGCAGATATTGTCTATTGTTATTCTGGGGGGATTGATTGGGATGTCGCAGAAGCATTAAAACCGCTAGGCGAGAAAACAAGATCCTTCAAGGATTTTAACGATCTACTCAAAGCGATTCAAAATATAGCACAAACGGATGACCATATTTTAATAATGAGTAATGGTGGCTTTCAAGGCATACATGATAAATTATTAACCCGTTTAAAATAACGTTAGATTAGCCCTTTTAACGGGTGATATAACCGAAAGGCAATAGAATATGTTTTTTATACCGCAAAAATAATCTAATACCTTTTTATATAATACCTTTTAGTAGCAATGAAAAACTCCATCGTTAACTTAATATAATCTCAATATTAGCAAAAGTGGCACGATAATTGCATAATATAATAATGACATGGAATATATAGCAGTGCTATAAAAGTTAACGGTTACTTATATTGCCTCCACAACATGAGTTACCAGAGATAACGGGTGTATGATCATCACGGATTGTGTAATGAATAATGGATTATACTTTTAATGTTCTGTGACATGGATTAGTTACAGGATATTAAAAGAGTCATACTCCCCGACTCTCTTCATTTATTTTGTTATAAGTACAAATTATTATTATAACTATTTCGACCGCAGGCTGAGTATACTATACTTTATTCACTTATCTCAATCACAAACATACTGACCAATAATAAAAAGTGGCTGATTGTGCTTTTTGGTGGTGAAATGCTTGAATTTCTTAAGATTAATTTACTTATAAATGCGTTTTTATAGCACGTAAATATCACATAAACTCTCTATAAATCTCCCTCTTGTAGCACAATAATTTATCTGAAAGTATTTCACTTTATAAATATTAAAGATATATTATTTTATGTAAATAATATAGATAATCATTATAAAAATCTATTTTCTATAAAAATAAACAATACAGAATATCCCTATTATTCTGCTAGTTGTTTAATTATTAATATTTATTAATAATTAAACATTAATATAATTAATGTTGTTTATCAGCATACTATTAGCAATAGTCGACACTATTTTTGTCAATTTTTAGCTCGTCGCTTTAAAACGTTTTAATAGTGAAATTCTCCATTCCTCCTCCAAAGATTCCTTAATTTGAAAATTAATTGAAAGTGACTAAAAATATCACAACTGCCAATATTTGTTACTTTCAAATATCTTGCTCTATCATCATCCGATACTAATCATTGATTTTAAATAATTTTTAAAAAATAAGGCTCCCCATAAACGCCCTTACTTGTTACAAGATATTTTATTTCATATGAAAATCACATGCAGTTTTTTTAGTCAAATCATTGTATTTATCGGAGTGATAATATTTACTTATGGTGACAAAAAAAAATTTTTATTAATTGTTACAATATTTGTCATATTAATGAAACAATATACGGCAATATTTGTCATTTCATTAATGTTTTTATTAAAAATAAAAATTATTATTATATTTTATTTCAAAATGTCGACATTTACGGCGATTAGATATAATACTGATATTATTGGCATAGTTTTTGCTTTATATTGAGTCGAGTAATCTTATAATTGAAAATGGTCAAGAATATCTTAAGATGCTAAGTAAATATCTAACATGTTCCCTATCCTAAATGTTTGATAATGAGCACAAAACTCATTAGTTTATCCAAATCAAGTTGATGCTAACGAATTAGCAAAGTGAATGTATGACTAGGAAGTTTCAATTTGATCAAACTAGTAGTGTTTTAAGTGATATGGTCCTTCGAAATTATATGGCTACTCAATATTATTCAAACAGTAAACACAGTAAATAATCACGTCAGTGATTTAGGACAAAAAAAAACAAAAGCGATTTAAGCAATTAAATCGCTTTTTATTGTCTAAAAAAGCCTATTTCTGAAAATAGAACATTGCAATGTTTTAAATATAGCTTATGAATATATTCATGAGCTTAAATATTTTTTGCATTCACTACAATAGTTTGTCCCGTAATTAATCTAGCTTCCTTAGATGCTAGAAAACAAGCCGCATAGCCCACATCTTCTACTGATAGATGTAGCGATTTTTTACAAGGCATTTCATATTGACATCTGATGCAAGACTTGTTGTCTGCCGGCACATGGCACTCAAGACAACTTTCCACCATTACCACTGAATTAACCGTAATACCGACATGCGCATTTTCTTTAGCTATGGATTTTATAAAAGTTAATGAATCACCGTTTTCATGCATTACGTTATCTTCAGATTCACTGTTATAGCCACCCCATATAATTCGTCCATAATTATTTTTTTTCATAGCATTAATCGCTTCTTGAATAATATAGGATGTAGATTTTTGCTGTAATTGACCTGTATATTCCCCATTTTGCAATGGCATCATTCCAACATTTAGATACAAGATGTCAAGGCAACCGTATTTCTTATTTACAAAGTTTATTATTTTTCTGCAATCCGCCTTTTGCCTTATATCTGCACAAATAAAATCACCACCTAATTCAGTGGCTATTTCCTCTCCAAATGCATCATCAGCATCGACAAAAATCACTTGTGCTCCTGCTCTAGTTAATATGGTTGCTACATTTATGCCCATATCATCGATTTTTCCAACCACTAATGCAGTTAAATCCCCCAATTTAAACATATTTATTTCCTCTTTTTATAATTTTATCTAATTATAACCCTATTAAGTAACATAGAAGATTGACAAATATCTATTCACTATCATATAGATTTATTTTCCATCAAATAATTCGATAGGGCTACCAAGATTAATCATAGTTAACCCCCAATTAAATTCAACACATTGACAACAAATAGTGCTAATACATTGATTGCAGGTAGAATAAACACTCAAAATATGTATCATCACGTATCACAAATTTATACAAACATTAAAAGACCGTCATAATTATTTAATAAGCCCTCCATTTTATCCCTCCTATTTTATTGAAATCAGTAATACTCATAATCTCCTTATAGCTGACGCTATAATTCCGTCACTATTTAGCGAAAATCTTATCTATATAAACTTTAAATAGCATTTGCCATCACTATTTGCAAAATGGGCATCATTAAAATATACATATAGATTGACTCCATAAGTAAATCTAATTAACATCTTGATAATCATCAATAAAATAAATATTAATACTTATTTATAATATGAATAATGTATACTCATCCACTATTAAGAAGTTTTTGTTAATGCATTTTGTTAATGCATTTTAGTTGGCACTATAAAGGAGAAATAATGAGTACCACTTTTTTTATACCTAGCGTTAATCTTATGGGTGAAAATGCTTTAGAAGATTCTATGACCGCCATCAAAGGCCATAATTTTAAAAGAGCATTAATTGTTACAGATAGTTTCTTAAATTCTTCAGGTATGGTTAAAACAGTGACAGATCTGCTAAAAAAAATTAAGATAGAATCCTTTATCTATGCAGAAACCCAACCAAATCCCACAGTGACCAATGTCAACGAGGGCTTGAAAATTTTAAAAGATAATAAATGTGATTTTGTTATCTCTCTTGGTGGCGGTTCTCCACATGATTGTGCGAAAGGTATTGCTTTATGCGCCACCAATAAAGGGAATATCGAAGATTTTGAAGGATTAGATCAAACTAAAAACCCTCAACTACCGCTCGTTGCCATTAATACAACCGCAGGAACGGCCAGTGAAATGACGCGCTTTTGTATTATCACCGATGAAAAACGTCTCATTAAAATGGCTATCGTTGACAAAAATACTACGCCTATTATTTCCGTAAATGATCCCTCATTGATGGTCGCCAAACCCAAATCACTCACGGCTGCTACAGGAATGGATGCGTTAACGCACGCCATTGAAGCATATGTTTCTACAGGAGCCACTCCAATTACCGATGCCTGTGCACTTCAAGCCGTTAAGCTCGTTATGAAGCATCTGCGTTCTGCTGTATTCGATGGCAAAAACCTCGAAGCTCGTGAACAAATGGCCTATGCTCAATTCTTAGCAGGAATGGCCTTTAACAACGCCTCTTTAGGTTATGTACATGCCATGGCTCACCAACTTGGAGGATTTTATAACCTTCCTCATGGCGTGTGTAATGCGGTATTATTACCTTTTGTTCAGGAATATAACCTTAAAAGCTGCGCTCCAAGATTGCGTGATGTTGCCGAAGCGATGGGAATTAATACTTCAAAAATGAATGATGAAGCGGCTGCAAAAGCCTGTATTGCTGCCATTCGTGAATTATCAAAAGATATTGATATTCCTGAAAGCTTAACGAAGCTCAATGTGAAGAAAAAAGATATTCCGACCTTAGCTAAAAATGCACTAAACGATGCTTGTGGAGCCACCAACCCTCGCCAAGGCAATCAAAAGGAAGTCGAAGCCATATTTGAGGCAGCGATGTGATTTGCCGACAACCAATTATTATTAATAATTAATGATAATGATATTTTATAGACAAAAAACACTGATCATTGTTTGAACTGCACCCCAAAAGTTGGACTCAACATTGGGGTGTTTTCTTATGGAGCTAAATTAATCCACTATATATAAATAGTGAAAAATAGCTGATATAAAATAGTCCTAGAATAATTCTCTAACTATTCTTTTAAAGCATTAGGGAAATTATTTAAAAAAACGTATACTTATCCATGATTTTTTATTGAATAACTAAATCCCAATGACGTTACGACAAACCGTTATGACTAATCACTAAAAAAATATGAATCAAGCTCTCAGTGAATGGAAAGAAGCACTCCATTTAAGCCTCCCCGTTGCAATTGGTTATTTACCCGCAGGCATGGCTTTTGGCGTTTTGGCTAGCGCGCAAGGAATTCCGTGGTGGATTTCCCTACTGATCAGCCTTCTAGCTTATTCAGGGGCAGCACAATATGCGGCAATCCCACTTTTTGCCAGCGGTGCCTCCATAATAAATATTGGGCTAAATACCTTTCTCATTAATTTACGCCATATTTTCTACGCCTTACCTTTATTAGAAGTATTGCCTTCAAAACGGTTTAAGCGCTGGTATTGTCTTTTTGCCTTAACGGATGAGACTTTTTCTATTATGACCTCGCTTCCGCAAGAAAAGCGCGCCACCTTTTTTCCAAAAATATCCCTACTCAATCAAGGCTATTGGATGGCAGGAACCCTATTGGGAATCCTATTTGGAGGGGAACTTAACGAATGGATTCCTCATCTTGATTTCTCTCTATCCTGCCTCTTTGTGATTTTGTGGTATGAACAAATCCGTGTAAAACGCATTGCATGGCCAACGCTATTAGCCATAGTGAGCTATCTTCTTGTCCTGTTAATTCTCCCTGAATATAGCCTATTTCTCGCGCTCATCCTTTGTGTTATGGGCATTTTAGGCTTTACCTTATTTTTTGAACGAAAAACACGCTTATGATCTCTACAAGTAACGCCCTGCTGGCTATTATAGCGATGTCCGTGATTACCTATCTTTTACGCGCATTTCCCACCTTTGTCCCTCGAAAATGGTTGGAATCTCCTCGATTGAAAGCATTTAACTATCTGCTTCCTTTAAGCGTAATGATGGTACTTATTCTTGCTAGCCTCAATATTGATATGAAAGCACCCGATATTCCTCTATTAATTGCTAAAGGTTTTGGGCTTATCACGGTATTAATCAGCTATATTTTCCGAAAAAATATCTTAATCAGTATTATTGTGGGTATTAGCACCGTCAATGGAGTCTTATTTTTGTTAGCATGAAAATAGTCACTCATTTCTTCATAATATATAGATTTTCTCTCTAAAAAATACGCTTTGAATATGCTTTAATAGAAAAACTCATTCAGCAAATTTTTTGATCATTTTATTCGTGAAAAGACTTGACACTATTAATGATATTCCATAATATACACATCTATTTTGGACATATAGCTCAGCTGGTTAGAGCACAGCACTCATAATGCTGGGGTCGGTAGTTCAAATCTACCTATGTCCACCATATATAAGAAACCTCGCAGAAATGCGAGGTTTTTTGTTGACTGAAATCCAATTGTCCCCATTTCTGTCCCTTTTTTTAAAAAAGACCTCTTAAAAGAATTTGAAATCAATTGATTAAAAAATCATGCATAGTAGAATCGGCTTAAAAAAAGACTGGTAAATGCCTCATCAAAATTTGCAAAATAACGTAATACCTTTTTCATTTGTCTCTTAAGATCTGCCCAATATTTTTCAATAGGACTTAAATCAGGAGAGTATGAAGGTAAAAATAGTAACCGATGACCATCAGCAAAAGCCAAGTCTTCCAGGCTTTTTTTAAGGATAATAAAAATCCGTCAGATGACGTTTTTTTGAATAGGCATATCGCATTTCTTATTAGCCTGCTTACTTCATTTATAAAATATGGTAGCGCATCACCATTTCAATCCCACGTTTACACGCTTGTCCATTTTTTTGATGAGGAAAGTTGTAGGATATACTTCACTTGTGATCCCGTATTTTCATACTTGCCAACTATAATTGGAAACCCCAATTCCGTATGGCATACACGTTAATGCGATACGGGTGAAACTGCAGCACTTAAAAATATTTTATGCTTAGCAAATCGACATATTTTGAAGACATGTCGATTTTTTTTGATTTTTTAAACATATTCGATTGATATGTCGATTGGATCAACATATACTCTATCCAAATATTAAAGGATAGAAAATGACTTGGATAGCTGATAAACCTTATAACGATCTACCATTATTACCGCCAAATAATGAGATTGAAACTAAGAAAATATTAAAAACATGTATTGATGCTCGTAGTGCATTGGCTGAGCTAAACCAAGCAGGTAAGCTTTTACCTAATCAAGGTTTACTCATCAATCTATTGCCTATATTAGAAGCTCAGGGAAGCTCTGAGATTGAAAATATCGTCACAACGACAGATAAGCTTTTTCAATTTGCGGATGAAGAAAACAGTGCTGATCCTATGACGAAGGAAGCATTGAGCTATCGTCGAGCACTTTATAATGGTTTTGAATCACTGAAAAACACTCCTTTATGTAGCCGTACAGCACTGGAAGTATGTAGTACGCTTAAAAATAGTGAACTATCCATCCGTAAGCAATTAGGTACAGCCTTGCGAAATAGTGTTACTAATGAGGTGATTTATACTCCACCAGCTGGAGAGGATGAAATTAGAAAGCTTCTCAAGAATTGGGAAGACTTCTTACATGCAGAGGATGATCTAGATCCATTGGTTAAACTCGCAATCCTACATTATCAGTTTGAAGCCATTCACCCATTTATTGATGGTAATGGTCGTACTGGCAGGATTTTGAATATCCTCTATTTGATTGAGAAAGAGCTCTTAACCTTGCCGATTCTCTATCTGAGCCGTTATATCGTGCAGAATAAAAGCGATTACTATCAGCTATTGCTATCCGTTACAACGGAAAAAAATTGGGAGCCGTGGATTATCTTTATGCTCAAAGCTGTTGAGGAAACATCCACTTGGACAAGAGATA
>JARJEC010136898.1:72663-83410 GCA_030264575.1 Tachinus sp. AB-2021 | reverse complement strand
TGCATTTAATTTTATTATTATATTCATCATTTATTTGGTTTAATATTCGTTATTTTTGTTTATGTTTCGTTCTTGTTTGGTTACCATCATTTATTCGGTTTATTATTCGTTATTTTTGTTTATGTTTCGTCTTGTTTGTTTATCATCATTTATTTGGTTTATTATTCGTTATTTTTGTTTATGTTTCGTTCTTGTTTGTTTATCATCATTTATCTATGCATTTAACTTTATTATTATATTCATCATTTATTTGGTTTATTATTCGTTATTTTTGTTAATGTTTCGTTCTTCTTCGTTTATCATAATTTATCTATGCATTTACCTTTATTATTATATTCATCATTTATTTGGTTTATTATTCGTTATTTTTGTTTATGTTTTGTTCTTGTTTGTTTATCATCATGTATTTGGTTTATTATTCGTTATTTTTGTTTATGTTTCGTTCTTCTTTGGTTATCATCATTTATTTGGTTTATTATTCGTTATTATTGTTTATGTTTCGTTCTTGTTTGTTTATAATCATTTAGTTGGTTTACTATTCGTTATTTTTGTTAATGTTTCGTTTTTCTTCGTTTATCATCATTTATCTATGCATTTAATTTTATTATTATATGCATAATTTATTTGGTTCATTATTCGTTATTTTCGTTTATGTTTCGTCTTGTTTGTTTATCATAATTTATTTGGTTTATTATTCGTTATTTTTGTTTATGTTTCGTTCTTCTTTGTTTATCATCATTTATCTATGCATTTAACTTTATTATTATATTCATCATTTATTTGGTTTATTATTTGTTATTTTTGTTTATGTTTCGTTCTTGTTTGTTTATCATCATTTATTTGGTTTATTATTCGTTATTTTTGTTAATGTTTTGTTCTTCTTTGTTTATCATCATTTATCTATGCATTTAACTTTATTTTTATATTCATAATTTATTTGGTTTATTATTCGTTATTTTTGCTTATGTTTCGTTCTTGTTTGTTTATCATCATTTATCTATGTATTTAATTTTATTATTATATGCATCATTTATTTGGTTCATTATTCGTTATTTTTGTTTATGTTTCGTCTTGTTTGTTTATCATGATTTATCTATGCTGACCATTTATCGTTACTTTATTTTAGATTCCTCTTTTTTCGTTGATTTCATTTAGTTTGCATTTAGTTTTTTTAAATTTTAAAATTGTGATTTTATTCAATTATCGAAAAAGTGAGCAATATTTAATTAAAAAAAATATTGTTTTGGCTACTGTACAATGAAACAACACGAATAGAATTTAAATAATTACTCAATACTTAAATTAACTTGGCAGAACTTAATTATGCCCTTAGTCTGGTTGCCAATTATGTATTAGCTAATTTTTGTTTATTTAATTGATTATTTTTAGAAACGCATTGTTGCCAGTGTCTTTTATGTTCTAATTTTAATTGCTGGGATTTAATTAGAAACGACGTTTCCTGCTGTGTGGTCACAAAACCGTTGCTAGCATAATTGGCCGAATACATTTATAAATAATATGTAAGGCAATAAAATGTATGTTTAAAATAAAAATTGATTACCTGAAAATCTGGAGATTCTGGAATCAAGAAGCCATCTCTCAACCATTGGATGGTGGGCTTGGGTTTACCAGTAACGGTCGTTTTGAACTGGGCTGGACTTCCCTCTGGCACAATCACGTCCTTCATTGGTGTAAGTGATGGTAACACATCTTGAGTATCAGGGACGAGTACTTTCAAGTTGGCTTGAGAAGTCACAGTACCAGCGGTATTAGTAGCTACACACTTGTAAACTCCCTCATCTTCGGGAAAAGCTTCGCTTATCTTTAGGGTGCAATAATCTCCTTCTTTAACCATTTGGAAATATTTTGATGGCTTAATGACCTTATCGCCCTTTTGCCATTTTGCTGTGGGTACTGGCTTTCCTACCATTTTGCATTTAAACGCTACGGATTGGCCTTCGCGAATAGTTTGGTCTTTAAGGGGTTCTACTACAATGGGAGCTTTCTCAGCCCCGGGTGTTGTTGGCTTAGCTGGTTTAGATGGACTCGATGGTGCCTGTACTATGCATTCAGCTTCACAGCGGGCTTCACCTGCACCATTAATAGCAACGCATTCATATTTACCAGAATCATCTGGCACAACCTCGATAATAAGCAGGGTGTGCACTTCATCTTCTTCCAAAGTTTTGTATCTAATGTCAGAAACTATTTTCTTCCCGTTCTTCAACCAATACACATCAATGGGTTTGGTTCCGTTGATGCGACAATCGAAACGTACAAGTTGTCCCGCTTTGGTGGTTGTGCTTTGCGCGGTTTTGACAAAGCTAGGTGGTATAAGACCTCCCCTTCCTTGGCGCCTACGTTCTTCAACCACTAAATTAGCGCTGCATTTGGCTTTGCCTCCGCGATTTTCAGCAATTACACTGAACACCGCTGAATCTTCCAATAAGACCTGTCTGATTTGCAAAATTGATTTGGTGCTCATGGTGTAGATTTTCAAATCTGGTGAGCTGGTTATTGGAAAATCTTCGCGGTACCAGGTAACTTTGGGAAGTGGATCGCCGTCGAATTCAACCTCAAATTTCGCGGATTCGTTCTCGAATGCGCGGCATGGTTGGATTTTCTTTGTAAATACCGGCGGAGTTGAGGGAAGCACTTGTCCTTGAACAACGCGTTCTTGGGTCTTCGCCTTGTGCTCCATGTCGGTGGTTTCGGTTGATGTTATATTGCGGGTAATTTCCAAATCTCCTTTTTG
Source organism: Tachinus sp. AB-2021 (assembly GCA_030264575.1). Taxonomy (NCBI): domain Eukaryota; kingdom Metazoa; phylum Arthropoda; class Insecta; order Coleoptera; family Staphylinidae; genus Tachinus; species Tachinus sp. AB-2021. The sequence goes on along the minus strand of JARJEC010136898.1, from coordinate 80,655 downwards.
TTCTTTTTGCGTTTGCTTTTGTTTGGTGACGTGGATTTCGCGGCCATGCACTCCAGATTCGGCTGGATCTGGTGGATAAGCTCCCTTTTTGGAGTCGATTTCGACATCGGTGATGTGTTCCTGTTGCTTTCCCTTTTGCGTCTTGCGCAATTTAACTTGCTCCAGTTTTGGAGGTTCGTATTTGACTTTGGGTAAAAATGGGATATTTTCCAATTGCGTCTCATCGGTTTGTTGTTCCCTATAATCATTGCAATCAGCATCATACATACATAAAATTATTTTGACTTACAAGTTATCTTGATATTTTTGGGCCATGCCTCTGGCCATTGAAGTATTGACAACTTTCTCTCCGGGAATGGCATATTGATGAGTAGATTCCCGCAATTTAATTTCTTTGGTCAATTGCTCGTTTTCCAATTCCTGAAGTTTATTGTAATATTCTTGACTCTTCTTAGATTTGGCCAAAAGTTGCCATTCGGCTTCGCTACCCTTAAATATTTTAGGCAAGTTGTGAATGCCACCTGGGAGACGACCTTCCTCCCTAAGTGTTTCCTGGCGTTCGTCGAAATATTTTTCAAGTTCGGTTTCCTTGCGCTCTTTTTGATAGTGAGACAATTCTAAATCGTACCAAGCTGCACAAATTACAAAAAACATGTCATTAAGCTGCAAAGATGGGACATCGATTACAACATCGAATTCAATCGTTTTGCAAATGCTTTTAAATTTGCAGAAGATTTTTTTACAAGACAATACAATACACATACTGCACGAATACGAAAACATGCAAACGTAGGTAAATCATACCTGACCATCATCTATCTATCTCATCATCACTTATCCGCATGAATTAATCTGCCCAGATGAATCGTTCCAAAGCTTCTCGGAGAGGAATAGGTTAAGGATTGGGGAGATTTCTTTTTTGAGTGTTGGCTTTGGGTGTGTCTGCGTGTTAGACTACTTATATATTTTTATTTGGATTGGAATGCATTTTGTTCATGGCAGTATCACATGTGCATTGTGTATAGTATCATTTGATATTGTATGAATATATTGAGAATATTTTATATATGGGGTGGTATTTAATTATTCAAAGCGCTTTTTGTATTGTTTTCTCATGTTTGTAAAAAGTACTTTGAATAAGTATAAACTGTGGTGTAATATGAAAATAACTCACGTCTTGGCGAATTTTTGAGAACGTTTCTATAGTCGTCGTGTCTCGGTATTACTTTAAGCTCGGTTTCCGCTATGGCTTCACCTACAGAGCTACGAGCAATCACTTCAACCTTTCCAGTGTCGTATTGGCGAGTCTTTGGAATATCCATATGATACATGCCATCGTATGTTAATTTGTACCTAGAACCATTGACAACAGTGTGGCCGTTAACTAGCCACATCACCCTTGGACGGGGATGACCCGTAACGCGGCAACAGTATCTTGCCCATTCGCCTTCTTCCACAATACATGGTTCTGGTTTACTGACAAAGATTGGAGCAGACCTCACTTTAGTCTCTTCTTCGGCATCTTCAGGTGCTCTGAAATGTATAAATATTATATAATAATATAATTGCGGCCTAAATATTTAAAGAAACTTACACCTGCCAGGCAGCTTCCATTTCGCGAATCTTCTCAATACTCTTCATTCCCTTAGGTAGTTGAGAATCGTAAATAATGCCCGGTTTGCCAGAAGTCTTAATAATAGCCCTTGTCTCATCCATGCCGTATAAATTGGTAGCCCTACATAAATATTCCCCACTGTCTTCAGGGTAAACCCATCCAAAGTTCATCGCAACATAACCAAAATCGTAGATTGGAGTGAAGCGATTTTCTAGAATATGTTAAAGTTACCCCACAAAATATCAACAATTAAAAATAACTTACTATGGGACAACGGCTTTCCGTTGAAGAACCATTCTACTTTCATGTTTGGATCACCCACGGGCGCTAGTTGGCACTCGAATTTGGTCGATTGCATTTCAACCAAGGTGGTTTGATCTTGGATCTGTGTAACAAATCTTGGAGGTTGGTTCTTATCAACATCGTACAAATCGTCTTCAGTTAAGTGGATTTCAGAAGTGTATTTCTTAATGGCTGCTTCCATTTGCATAAGAGTTTCAGATCTCTTCATACCCTTTGGTACTTGATTTTGTAAGATGATATTTGGAAGTTTCTTGCATGAAATGTTGGCCTTGGTCCAATCTTCACCGAAATCATTATAGGCGCGGCATTTGTATTCGCCGGAATCTTCAGAGTAAACATATAGAATGTCCAATGAAACAAAACCCATATCGTATACGGTTCTATAACGATGTCCAGATGGTAAGAGTTTTCCATTTCTGTACCATTCAATTTTGAGCCTGGGATCTTCTTTAGGTTCAACGCGACATTCAAATCTTACTGTTTCGGATTCATCAACAGTTGCCGATTCAATTTGGGTTATAAATCTTGGTGGTCCCATAGGGACATCTTCTTTAGGAGCTTCTGATACTGGTCCACGTTCAAGTTCTTTTAATTTTTCGGCATTCATACCTGCAGGCAATTGAGATTCAAAGTCGATGTTACGTTTAGATTTAGATGTAACGGTAGCTTTAGTAGTAGCTGATCCCCATTTGTTGGTAGCCCTGCATACATATTCACCGGCATCTCTAGCGTATGAGTAATCAATATCTAAAGCTATAAAGCCGAAGTCGTTGATTTGGTGAACACGAGAACCAGTTGCAAAGGGACGGCCGTTGTGGAACCAATCAATTCTCATGGTTGGATCATTGACTGGCTCAACTCTGCAATCGAAATGAATTGGACCACCTTCAAGAACATCGTCGTTATTTTTAATATCAACGGTAAATCTGGGTGGATCTGGTTTTTCATCTTCGGTCAATATCTCGTCACGTTTGTAAAGTTGTTCTTCCAATTTCTGGATACTTTCAGTGCCGCTGCGGAAGTTGCTAGGAAGCTGCGGTTCCATAATGATGCCTTGCCTTCCGCGTACTTGCAATTTGCACGATACCGAAGCTTCTCCGTGCTTGTTGGTAGCTTTGCATGTGTACAAACCGGAATCGCGTTGATAAATACCGGCCAATTCAAGGATAACAAATCCAAAATCGTTGATGGTTTTGATTCTGGATCCGGCCCATAAAGCTTTTCCATTGTGGAACCATTCTACACGCATACTAGGATCGCTAACAGGTGTCAATCTGCATTCGAAGTGAGCCAATGAATTTTCTTGTAATGTTAAATCGGATGGAGTGGTGATGAATTCCGGTGGTTTACCAGTATCGTCATCAGGTGTCATTTGGCTGGGTACAATACCCAAACCTTCCAATTCGGCAATTTTATCAATAGTGCCTTCCATGCCTTTTGGTAATTGCGATTCCAGAATAATGCTTCGCTTTCCTTGTACTTTCATGTTGGCCGTGGTAACAGCTTCGCCGTAGTCGTTAAATGCTCTGCAGGAGTATTCTCCGGAATCTTCGGGATATACTGGTGATATTTCAAGGATAACAAATCCGAAATCGCAGAATGTGCGGAATCTAGAACCAGTTTTCAATGGTTTTCCATTCCAGAACCATTCTACCTTAAGCTTGGGATCGTCAGTTGGTATGAGGCGTGCTTCAAAGTGAGCATTTTCTCCTTCGCGTAAGCTGTCAATGTTTGCAAGTGGAACTGTAAATACCGGAGCTTTTCCTCGCTCTTCAGTTGATTTCTCGTCTCTTGTACGGATCAATGAATCCTCCAATGTTTGGATTTTCTCCAAACCTCCCTCCATGCCCTAAATAGTCATTACATTAAATATGCGCATGGTTCTACTAAAATAACAATTATTTTGTAACTATTTCTTCATTTTACCAAAAGGTTAGTAAACTATTTTTATTTGAAATAAAATTGATTGGTGAAATATTTTTTAGAAAAATATAAATGTAATAATGTGAAAACTTACCCGCGGGAGTTGCGAGTCCAGGATTAAATTAGCCTTCGACAAACATTTCATTGATGCTTTGGTGGAATCCTCTCCGTATTTATTGTATGCCCTGCATTCATAAACGCCGGAATTCTCTTCATAACAATACAAGATATCCAAAATAACAATTCCAAAATCGTGGAATGTGCGATATCTGTGGCCGTGTGGTAACTTTTGGTCGTTGTAATACCATTCAACTACCAAATCAGGATCGGTTACTGGTGTCAAACGAGCCTCAAAGTGAGCGCTTTGTCCCTCTACTAATTTAGTAATATCAACGATCTGTGTAATAAATTTGGGGGGTTCGGTAACTACGGTTGCTTGAACTTGAGATGATTGGCCTTGGTAACTTTCAAGCTCTCTAATCTTAGCCAAGGAATCGGGTTGTAAGCTTTCGGTGAAAACACCACTTCTGCCGTAAGCATTGATGGATGCTTTGGTGAAATCTTCACCATATTTGTTGTGTGCCCTACAAACATATTCACCGGAATCGTGGTTTTCGGTGTAGGAAATGTCCATCACAACAAAACCAAAATCGGAAACAGTCTTGATGCGAGATGAATGCCTAAGGGGTTTTCCATTATGATACCATTCAACTTTAAGCTGAGGATCGTTGACCGGGATAAGGTTGCATTCAAAGTGGGCTGGTTGGCCATCTTTAAGACCAACAATGTCCTTAATGTGGGTGGTGAATTTGGGTGGTTGTCCCTTGGACTTGTCAACGCATTCAAGCTTAACAGTTTGTTCGGCCTTACCCCAAGCATTGGTAGCAATGCAAGTGTAAGTGCCGGAATCTTCAATCTTTGTACCCAATACTTCCAACACAACCATTCCAAAAGCATGCACAGTCCTAAATCTATGGCTGGCATCAATGGTTTTTCCATTATAGAACCATTCCACCTTCATAGTTTGATCGCCAATTGGGGTCAATCCGGCCTCGAAGTGAGCAATTTCACCTTCGCTCAAGTTGGTTAATTCGGTGAATTCAGAAGTGAATACTGGAGCGTGTCCTTCTTCTCCTTCTGGCATTCTACCCTCGGGTCTATTAAGCGCATCTTCCAAATCTTGAATCTTCTCAAGACCTTCTTGGCCTTTAGGATGTTGGGTGCGTTCAATCAAGCCTGCCTTTGTAGTACAGTAGATGGTGGTCGATGTAAAAGCCTCACCGCATTTGTTGGATGCCTTGCAAGTATAAATACCTTGATCGCGTTCGTATACATCGGTTAAATCTAACGTTACAAAACCAAAATCACTTGTGAGCTTGAATCTTGAAGCATGATCTAATGATTTTCCGTTGAAGTACCATTCAATTTTCAAATTTGGATCTTCTTTCGGCTCAACTGTACCTTCTAAATGTAAAGGTTTGCCTTCGCTAATAGTAAATTCTGGATTAAGAGGAATGGTCCATACTGGTTTACCGTATTCCTTTTCAGGTCCGGATGTTTGACGTTGTAATTTACCAGCGACGGCATCGTCGACTTCTTGTACATGTTCGAGGCCGGCTTTACCTTGTGGATGTTGGGTGTTGAGGTAAATGCTTTGTTTGCTGGTGCAACGCAAAGTTCCGGATGTAGTTGCGGATCCCTTGCTGTTGATGGCTTTGCAGGTGTATACACCAGAATCTTCTTCGTATGAATGGGTAAAGTCTAGTGCCACGTAGCCAAAATCGTAGGTAGATTTATATCTAGCTCCGCTTGGTAATGGTTTGCCATTAACGTACCATTCGATCTTCATGGTTGGGTCCTTTGAAGGTTCGACGTGACACTCAAAGTGGACGCTATCACCTTCAGCACATTCCACATTATTTAGATGTGTGATAAAGATTGGAGTATCGTATGTTGGTTCTGGACGCTCAGCTGCATCTCCGCGTGGAGCTTCAAGCGCTTCCAATTTAGGAATAGCATCAGGGTGTAAAGTTTGTCCAAGCAACCAATGCTTGTCCTCAATCTTTAATGTACACGTGGAAACTGCTTCGCCAATCAAGTTAGTTGCTTTGCAGGTGTAAATGGCCGAGTCATCAGAACGCAATCCATTAATGGATAATGTTACTAAGCCAAAATCAAACGTGCTGCGCAATCTAGTTCCTGTAGTTAATGTAATACCGTTCTTGAACCATTCCACTCTTAAATTGGGATCAGCTCTTGGTTCGACTTGAGCTTCTAGATAAACATGTTGGCCTTCTTGCAATTTATCAAAGCTCTGCAAGTGAGTGGTGAAAACTGGTGCTTGCTGGGGATGCGTATCGACAAACATTTCCGGTACTTTGTTCATTTCCGCTTCCTTTAATTGAATCTTCTGCCATGCATCGGGTTGTAAAGGTTCACCTGAGATATTTGAGCGTGGTTTAACTTTCATTGAAATGGAAGATACCGCTTCGCCGGCCTTATTAATAGCTTTGCACATGTATACGCCGGAATCTTCCTTGATTGTGGACATGATGTCAAGAGTAACAAAACCAAAGTCGTGGGTGACACGGATTCTTGAACCCAATTTTAATTCAACGCCATTGACGAACCATTCAAATCTTAAGTTGGGATCACCAACTGGAACAACGCGAGCCTCGAAGTGGGCATGTTGGCCTTCCCACAATTCAGATGGACCGGTGAGCAATTGGGTAAATATTGGCTTTTCAAATACCCTGTCTGGTTCTTCGGGACGGGGTGCATGCGGTTGTTCTAATTGTTGGATTTTGCGCATACCTTCTGGATGTTGTGTATCCATTTGGATGCTGGCTTTGGCTGTAATAATAATAAAAATAAATAACAACATTTTATTATTTATGGTTTCATCAAGACTTACTTCTAATCTTCATAGATGCAGTCGTGACAGCCTCTCCAAGTGGATTGGACGCTCTACAGATATATACGCCTTCATCTTCATCGCGAACATGAGAAATATCAAGTGAGACGTGTCCGAAATCGTGCATTTTGGTAATGCGGGAACTGTCTTCCAAAGGTTTTTCATTTCTGAACCACTCTACTTTAAGAGTTGGATCGCCGACGGGAATCAAGCGGCATTCGAAGTGAGCAGTTTCGGATTCAAGAATTTGATCGATATTTTGCAAAGGTTGGGTGAATACGGGCCTTTGCCTAGTAACGGGATCTTCATGTTCGGGTCTTTTATATGGAGTGTGTTCTTCCAATTGGCGAATCTTGTCCAATCCTTCTGGGCGTTGAGATTCTAGAATGATGTTACTCTTTGCGATAACACGCATTTTAATAGATGAAGTACATTGGCCTAAATTGTTGATGGCCTTGACTGAATATTCTCCTTCATCTTCTGGTACTACATGACCAATGTCAAGAGCCACGTAACCAAAATCGAAGGTTATGTGGAATCTAGAAGCGCTTGGCAATGGTTTGCCATTGTGGTAAAACTCGATACGCAAGTTGGGATCGTGAATTGGTTCAATTTGAGCTTCAAAGTGAGCTGTTTGTCCTTCATATAGCTCAGTAGTACCACGCAATTCGGTAATGAAGCGCGGTGGGAAAGGTATTGGTTCTTCAACTTCCAAACGAGCTGGGCGGCCTTGGGCTTCCAATTCCCTAATTTTTTCAAGACCTTCAGGGTGGTGAGTATCGAGTAAAATACTACGTCTTCCACCGACTTTAAGTGTGCACGTATTAACTGCTTCGCCCACCAAGTTGGTAGCCTTGCACATGTAGGTACCGCTGTCTTCAGGGTAAGTGTAAAGTACATCAAGGGCAACATAGCCAAAGTCATGGGTTGTCCTGAATCTATGGCCGGCTCTAAGTTTGACACCATTAACATACCATTCAATTTTTAGGTTAGGATCGTTGATTGGTTCAACACGGCATTCCAAATGGGCATGTTCACCTTCTTTCAGATTTTCAAGACTTACTAATGGGGTTAAGAATACCGGACGTTGAGCTTCCGGCTCGACTTCCTCGCGTTTGGGTCTTTCGTAATTCTCCAAATCTCTGATTTTCTTAAGACGTTGTTCATCCATTGTATCTAATTCCAATCCGGATTTAGCTACAAATTAAAAATATTTATTTAGATTATCTTTGCAGAC